>JALRMI010000195.1:0-53354 GCA_026120165.1 Leptosphaerulina australis
TCTACCAACCACTCCAATCATAAAACCTTTCTCATCCATGTTGTATGTATTCTCAGGCTGTATATCGTGTTCGACCATTTTACCGTGCAGAAGATCAAAGTACAGGCGGTACTTATTACCAGAGTCGGCCTCATGGCGGCTGGTTTCCATAGGGGTTGTCCAGGCCGTGATAAGCGTGTCGTGGTTGCGATGAAGGAAGCGCGTTACCCATGATTGGGAGGGTTCCCACGGGCACAGTGGGGTGATGAAATTAATTATCATCTGCCTAGTAGGCATTAAGTGCCTCCTAGTAAGTTCTCTACAGTATTTTACAACCTCTGCCTCATCGCGCGGGTGGAGTAATCGTTTGTTAAGTCCAGAGGTTTGAACCGACGCGTGATCACCCTTCACACGTCGCGTCAATGTTGATCACGTAACACCGTGTTTTTCAGCTAACTTATTATACGAAAGTTGTTCTCCTTCACGAGTTGCCTCTATCTCTTCAATTGCAGACTCAAGGGTCATTGTGGCGTTGAGTGATGGTGGGTGGGAAGAGGGGGTCGATTTGGTGTTGGTGGTGCAACTACTGACCGTGCGCAACTACTGACTCAGCACGGTAGTGTACCCTAACGCGCGTGTCAGCACCATAGATCTCATAGTATTTGCAGCCCCCCTTCCTCAACCTAATAAATATGCCTATTACATGTCGCAAAAAGGTCAAATACAACAAGAATAAGGTTGTAAAGCCTCTTAAGGCTGGCCGCACTGATATGACTGTAGCTGAGTGCGCGTTCGCGGTGGGGGCGAGTATGGAAGCTTTCGGCAGTTGGCAATTTTCACGGAACGCAGCCAATCAACGCCCTTGAATATGTTTAAGAGAGTGGGGAAAAGGAATGAGAACGCAGATGGCTTCTTGTGGGAGAGTGTGCCCATGGAGGCGATCAATCGATGGGTAATGCAATTCCAGAGCAGATGCGAAGGATTACACGCGCAGTAGGCAAACCCAACTTCAACGGGTAGCTACAACACAAAAAAAAGCCGTGGTAGTTCATTTGTACGTATTTAAAAGCCTCAAGAGATCAAATTATCCCCTAAATGTGTTGTTTTCGTTGCTTTTGATTGGCATTGCTATGGGAAATGCGAACAAATATCATGGGGTGGCCTCTGTGCCAGCTGGTAGGTCAATATATACTAGCTCCTTCGTAGGGCTGGTATATCCGTTTGGGCCTCATGATATAATTAGTGTTGCTTTTTTTCAATCCAAAGTGGCACACCGATTTGCGCCCTCACTACTTCCGATGCCGCAAAGCCTATGAAGTTTGTTGTTCATGTTGAGTTCTTTCCTTTTCGTCCGCAGTAGAAAGCTTCCCCAAAGTGCCTTACACTTGGTTCATTAGCAACATCAGAACGATATAGCGTGCCCTTGATATCGTTTGGATACTCTGCTTTGACAGTTGGGGGCAGCAAGAGAGCAACAAGAGAGGGTGAGGGCGAAAGCTGAACAAGGGTGCGAGAGGACATCACGCACTAAACCACCACCAACGTTTGCGCTCAACAACAAGGAAGAAATTGATGAGAGTCATGACGAAAATGGGGAGGGCCATGATTTAGTGAAGGAAGAGAAACACACTAGCAAGCCTGCAGATGCGTCTGGGTGAAAGCACTATACTGCGTGTGGTGTGAACGGAACGTATCGGGTACGGCATAGTCGCCGTGCTTACGAGGGGGTAAGCCGGTCAAAACTGAAACTGCGGCACGCCTGTGATAATGACTTCGCCCTTTGAGATTCCAATATACGAATTATCATACCCCAATGAGGCGATGAACTGTAAATTATGGAAACCACCTCTCCGATAGACCAGTGCCGTTTTTATACCATACATCTCAATTCCATACAAGGCCAATCAACGTCGTTTTTCAGCTTACGGTCTCTCAAATGTCTAGTGAGTGGGTCATGCAGCCTTTTGATTGGACAATGAAAGGCTAAGGCCTGGCTTCCAAGCTTAGCCATGAGCTTGTTCGGAAACGCTGACGTGCACCGCAGTCCCCGTGGCCCAGGTCGCCGTCTCGAGTTGCTGTTTGATATGAGTAACGATCTTTTTGCGAATGCAACTTCATTGCAGGCTGCCATCGTTATGTACAGTCTGTGCAACGCACCTGCTACAGTCTTTACTGAGCTTCGCCACAATCCAAATCGGGTTTCAACCTCAAGGGACGCCAGTGCGCTGTGTCCGTAGCTTAGGGCTGACCAAACCTTCAGCCTCAACCACTCACGTGTAACGTGGAGTACCCAAAATAAGCTCTGGTATGCACGTCGATGTATACATCGTGTATGTGCAACGAACACTGCATTAGCTCCACGCATCTTCCATCCGCTCACATTCAAATGGCACTTTCTCGGCTACAGCGTTGTCTCCGGCCGCACTATGCGCTGACTCTCAGGCTCACGTTCGGTCAATACACAGGGCTGTTCTTACATGCTTCACAGACTCAGAGCTCAAGCGTACACTTCAGTAAGCCCAAAGAGGCTCATCCATTACCTGCAAATCTGTGCTACAGGTAGTAGTGTCCCATACAACATGTTATATAATGATAATCTGCGCTGCTCAGCATGCGCTGCTCTTTCTCAATCGAGAGGCTATTCCATATCGATTGATACATCATCTTCGCTACCATTCAGCATCTTCTTGCAACACCCACAATGGATCTTAGCCAATACTTCAGAGTCAGAAGGCGCCATCGTTCCCAGAACTCGCAGGATCTAGAAGGTGATAACATAAAGAGCTATCTTCCACTACTGGCATCACCTATCAACGAAGATGCACGCGAGGCACTGTCAAGCCGTGCATCGGATTTGGAGAAATTAACAATCACCATGACTGCAGGAAATAGCTCGAATACAACGATGCTCGCGGGTAATGGACGTACAAGTAGTGGTAATATTGTCATCTACAAACCGCACCACGAGGCCAGTAGTATCGAGCTATTTTACGACTTATTTTTTGTTGCTAATCTAGGTATGTAGGGGGCCATTCACGCTTTCTGTCAAGACACTGACCAGTCACAGCTTACTTTACCGCTATGCATCAACATACCGACGCTCAATGTGAGTGCGAGATATGGTTTAGACTTCAGATGACTGACGTGTGAACAGCGCTTGTTAACTATCTGAAGCTTTTCACATTACTATGGTTTACCTGGCTTAGTACTACGCTTTTCGACGTCCGATTCAGTATCGACTGCGCCTGGAATCGACTACACAAAGCGATACAATTCGGTGTCTTTACCGGGTTCGTCTTCGCTGGGCCTGTATTTGACAAATACAACAACAACTATGACGAAGAGTCCTATAATCACTTCGCCATAGTGCTTGTGGTATCCAGGTGTTGTATCGCTGTTCAGTACGCTGTTGTTATGTGGCAAGGACGCATGTTCCGGCAGACTCTGTTACCTTTGGGCCTGAGTACTGCTATTCATGTAGCTGCTGCGGCAGCATATGCTGTTACTTTGGTCATGTTTCCAAAAGGCAAAGTGGGGTTGGAAGAACAGATTGCCTGGTAATTACAATCATGCTTCATGTTGTTTATATTCTACTGACGATCTCACCAGGGTTACCATTGCCATCCTAGAAGGTCTTGTTGTTCTCCTAATCGCCATGACCTGGCGCATTGTCAGTTTCAAGTACACACACATCGTTGAACGTTTGCAACTGCTCACGCTCATAATCATTGGTGAAGGTATTATTGGCATGATCAAGAGCGTAGCTTGCATCACCAAAGGCCAGGCCAAAAACAATTCTACTGAGCTCGGTTCTGTAGTTGCAGCAGTCCTGCTTTTAGTACGTTTCTCAACCCTCATAATGGGCTTCTTGGCTAACCACGAGCAGTACCTTATGTACATGCTCTATTTCGATCAGTTCTCTGAGGATCGCTTTGGTACCTTACGCCAGCAGATATGGTCACTACTCCACTACCCACTGCACATGGCTATTGTGATCTGCGTTGAAGGAAACACTTCACTAATTGTATGGAATTCTGCAGTGCAGGCCATCAAGTTTATATGGACCCTCGAGCCGAAAGATTACTCGGACCCGGCTGACGACTTCCGCACCGCTGATGCCTACATAGAATTTCTTAACCAAAGCATGATCAGCATCAATGGGCGCTTCAGGAGTAAGAAATTGGATAAGGCTTACGACTGGAATCAAACCCTTACGACCATTGCCAACTACACGTCAGCCTACGGTTTCAAGACCGATGAATGGAACGAAAATACCGGAAAGCTTGTCCGCTCGCTGTTCACCAGAGCAAAAATCTTTGTCTTTGAAGCACACGCTGACACGTTGGCTAAGCTCAACGCCGTCTCTCCACAACCGACAGCCAACAAGCAGTCTGCCACCACCCAACTTGATGCTATATACGATGTTTTCAACGTTACTGTCATGTCATTTTACATTGGAGCCGGCGCCATGCTCCTTGTACTGGCGGTACTATACTGGTTTAACAAGATGCACAAGACGAAGTATGAGTTCGGCGAAATGATCAACCGCGTCGTCATCGGTTTTGCCCTTATCATTGTTGGTGTTGCAACTGTCATTGGGGACAAATCAATTTTTGGCTTTAAATTCGAGGCTAGTCATTGGATGATTGCCATCGTTGTGCTGTGTTTTGTCGCAGGTAAGTTCTTCTCCCCTTTCTACAACTTCATTGCGTCTCTTAAATAGGGGTTATAGCGGGCATTAAGGATATCGAGTAACGCTAACATCTCGTTCAGTGTTGTTTTTTGACAATGTCCTCTTAGCTCTGTCTCGCAAAACCTCACGACGAAACAGGCGACGTGGCACCTCTTGGGGTACACCCACCCTCTCAACTGCCGACACAAGTACAGTCAATCTCCTTCCTCGTCATCCACGCAGCCGCAGCGCCTCCAGAAGCCCTTCAAGGCCTTCGCCATTGAGCCGTGTCAACATGTTCCCAGCGCTTTCCCAATCACAGACACACGATCGACTTCGCGGCAGCAGTGATGGGGCACCTGCCACTACTCATGACTTTGAGACTAGACACAATATCGTTGATTTTGCGTACCTGGTTCCTTCACACACTCGCTCCTCTTCAGAGACACGTCAAACAGGTGTCGCTGTCTCTTCGCCGGTACCAGAGCGCAACCCCAACCGGGTTCAGCACAAGAAGGGAGAAGCTGATGAGATGAGTAGAGGGCATGAGAACATGAATTGGAGTGATGAGCAGTCCAGTGATGCTGAAGACCACCCGAAACGACTAGGTAGAGCATACACAAGTTGAAGGGAATGAGTTAGTTACCTGTTGATTTTAGCGCAATGTACTTATATGTGTAGATGCTTAGATTAGATTTTTTGTATGGCCGTCAATGTATCTCATCAGTGGGGCATTTCCTGTCTTAGATGCCACCAAGATTACGATAACTTTTCAATGCAATACTACAATGCCTAGGATCGATCTGAATCTACTTCTACATCTTTCTTGTACAATCACGCATTGTGCCGAGCTTCACCACACACCCCACAACGCCTTCGAGGCCAAGTGATGTCATTTATACGTGCTTTCTTCTTTGCCTTCTTTCCATATCTTCGAGCGTTGAAATCCCCAATTTTAAATTACACAGCTTCACTAATTGTCAAATTTCTCTCTTTTTTATTCATCATCGTGTGCAAAATCTACAGCTTATGGCTGCCTGAATAGCTGTTTGAAGCACAAAAACATGACTGCGTATCGAGATTGACATATGCGCCATGACTTCTGTGCCTTCAGTGAGCCAGCGAAGGGCATCAGTCATGGAATTCTGCGCGTTACTAACCTGTCTTTGAATCGTTTCTCGAGTTGGCTTCGATTGTGACCGAATTCCAGGCTGTGGCCAGGTACTCTGGAATCCCCCCTGCGGCTGTCTGATGTAAGAATACCAGCCTGCACGACCCTATTTAAAACTTCAATATTAGAGCATTTGGTTTAAGTAGAACACCAAACCAGAACCTCTGGATCCTCATGAGATGCTGCTCTCAGTAACTGGCGTGTCTAAGGCCGCCTTGAAACATGTGTGGTAAGAGCCCAAGGTAGGCGATGGGTGCGATCTCATTGCGTATCAGGCATTGTTCGACCTACGGCTATTGCCCATCTTTATTGAAGCAAAAAGACTCACAGTAAGCTGTAATAGCACATGCAGCAAGCGTGCAGATGTAAAGAAAACAGAAACCTCTCGATCTCGATAGTACTGGTAAGGTTTAGCTGAGCCATGGCTCTCATGGCACTCCTTCCATATTATGTACTCGGTCGCTCATGGATCGTACGAATATGCCGACAGAGGCCATGCTCACCATGCTAAATACAGTCGCAGATGGGTTCTTAGTCGAACTGCTTTGATTGTATTACCAAAAAAAACTCCCAGTAATTTTCACGGCATTTGAACTCGCGTGCTCAAAACACCGCTGAAACTCCTTCAGAGATGTCAAGTGTAGCGTGCTTGGGCTGAGTGGCTTTTCGCGCTTTGATACGAGATGCAATTTCTGGCAGTCTTGCAGTCTCGTAAGAACTTGTGAAAGTCATTCTGGCCTATCGATCATACCAAACGCCATCAGAGTTGTGGCTCCAATACTTAAAGTTGTCAACAAGCAAGTCAAGCCAAGTACGGCCACCCCGACTTACTTGACTTGGTCACTGTGATGGCTGGAGCCGAATTGACTTGCTTGAGAGCTGATTTTCGCCTACTCGACTTGTTTAACTTGATTTACTTGGTTTTTTTAAAACTATTTAAGTATTGAAAAGAGACTCCCTGAAAAGTATGACTGTCATAGGAGAATCTATTGACTGAGTGGCAAGGTAAGCTACTGTTGGTATAACTGCAACTTGTACTGTGATAACAGTACGATAAGACGTGTCACTTCTTGGCCCGATTGGGTATCGCGCGGGTCGAGCATGAGATAACGCTGCGGTGCATAAAGATACGGCCACGACCAACATTGGAAGGACGAACCCAAAAATCTAAACCTACAACCGGCAGGCTAGTAGATGACCTAGACGTCACTGCTAGCTCTTGTCACGTAGGAGATTCGCGGTATAGCTCTATACAATCTACTCTCTTCAATCCATCCTCCATACTTCATTCACTCTTTACAATTGCGCACCGTAGACTAGCGCTCCGCGACATCTACGGGCAGTCGATTAACAGCGTCCATTATACCTTCCCATCTCACGGGCGGGTATAACGACAGCTACCTTGAACGAAATAATGAATTCGATAAGCATACTACAACTAAGTTCTACATCTACTTATAATGAAGTTGTTTATGTTGACGTTTATGCGGTTGTGTGACCTAGCAACCAACTTGTAAGCGGGCGCCTATGTAGGTTATCACGAACAACCATCCGATCCCTGATCGTGTACCACGCAGACGTTCCTTCAATCAACCTGTACTGAACACTCGTTTTCTCAACATTAAGAACATTTACTCTACATAGTCAGTACCTGCTCCCCATTTCTCCAAATGGTACCCAGAGTTCATCTCAGCGCAAGTATACACAGCAGTTTGTGCACCGGAAGGTGCTTTAAAGCCTGCAGCTAGTCAGCGGCGCAATGATTGCCAAAAGTATGCGTCAAAGGTGTTGAAATTATGCGGCAAATAGTCATTTGACTATCCAGTACATATACATGTTTCTAATGTTTCTAGTCGAGCCGTTAATCAATCACCCAATCATTCTCTCACCTTAACATCTCAGGTACTCATTTCAACAAAAGGTACGCGCCTAAAAGTTGATGACTAACCCGTTCTGAACACCAATAAGGTGTTACGAATATGAGTGCCCACCCGGTTGTGCCTTGTCATGAGACTCGCTTAGTGACGTTATAGTATACGCGAAACTTACCAAGCAAGTCAAGTATCCCAAGTATTTACTCAACAACTTGGTTTACTTGCCAAATTTGCAAAAGGCGACTTAATTTACTTGAATTGCCAAGAACCAAGTGAGTCAAGCAAATCATCCAAGTATACTTGCTTGTCGACAACTCTGCCAATACTCAACCTTCATGGTTCATCTGTTGTCCTATCATCAGTAATGTTCGACAGAATGATCCAATTTCGCGGTCCTATCGTCCTCTATCTTTCCATGTCCTCATATTACGGCTACCACTTTGCTCGTGCTCATCGGTCCGAGTCCGAATCATGCCTTCCATTCTCCTAAGGCATGCGCACTGCTCTCAGCTCGCGCACCATTATAGAATATTCCGTTACCATGGCTGTCCTTCAGGCAGGCAAGCAAAGCCCCACTCTATGCTCTATAGCTCGGTGCGACATAAACTGGTGAGACGTCTGCCCAGTCTTACGGGTCCGTTGGCATGTGGAATGTCACACGTGGAGGTGGGTGCTATACGTAAGCCGGACAGCTCCGAGCCCTAACCCCCATGGGGAAACCAGTCGGTAGAGTAAAATTACCGCGGCTCATATACTACGAAATACCACAATACAGGGTACACTAGTGTATGTCAAGGAAGCAGCGAAGCGGAGGCGGAAGAATTCTGCTACGTCAGCGGCTGATAGTACCGTATGCAATGCAACTGTGGTGGTTGACGCCAAGATTCCGTGGGTGTCGAAGCTTAATGGAGTTTTCGACATGCAGGATGCACACAGTAGTCACAACTACAACGTGAGGTCCCTATTAGTTATATTGTGGTGGAAGGATCCAGTCTGAAAGGGCGGTGGTGCGATGAGATCAGGAACAGAACTTGAAATCCTGGCTTTAGTTGGTGGGTCCATGTAGTGTAGTGGGGCTATTGAGACCGCTATTCCATGCAAGCGTGTCAACCGTCTTCGAACTTCGAGCGAGCAGCCGTACACGCGATGGCACTGGTTTGGATCTTTTGGCACGACCGGTTACCATCTTGTTTGCTCAAGTGCCGCTCCAGCCGCGGCCGTGAACGATAATCCTCTCTCAACCTTGGTTCGGTGCACGTGCAAAACGCTTGATTCCAGCTCTTCCATCTTGTGATGCAAATGCTGTTACTGGTTTTTTGCTGTCCACTGCGAGAAGCCACTTCGAGGTATGGATCATGTTCTCAATCCAGCGGTGGTGTCGCATTATAGCCAACAAAGGTAGAGCGTTGTCTCTAAATGGCCGTCTCTTTATTCTTGTTTACAAAATTCATGAGTGCCATGTGTTGTCTTTGAGTTCGCCCAATATCGGTGGAAACCCTTTCGCTGAAGGTTGCCTCATGAAATAGACTCATGTCTACAGCTGGGAATGAGAACATCGCAAACAGGAAGGCATTTGGCGCTATAGGAGTGCAGGCTGTCGCTAAGGGCATTGGCGCTAAGGATTCGATTGAGCTTTAGATCATTGAAACCGTGGTTGTACTGCACTGGCGTATCCGGTCAAAGATTTACGAACATCAACTCTCCTGCTTATCGCGAGGGTAGGGGCAGGAGAGTCCTCTCTATCACCTAAACAAATGTGAGCGTTGGATGAGCTCGTTTGATCGAGTGGGTATTGATTCGTAATGCAGCTAATAAGGCAATCATGTGCTGACACAGTGTATCTATCCAACAAATGTTAGATCAAATGCGTAGTTAGTTTGGCGAATTGTCCCGAACATCCAACTCTCAAACAGCTCGCTTGTCAACGGGGACATTACGTTTCAAGCCTATAAGCTGTACCATCTCGGTCCAGAAGCCAACTGGGGGGGTGATGAAGGACGACTCGTAGATGTCGATGACTGGTGCGTCCCAAACAAGGTCAACCTCGTGGGGCCTGAGCCACCTGGTCTTCTTGAAAAACTTCCAGAAACCGAATGTAAGAGGCGCAATGAACACCATAGTGTAGTAGGTGAAAAGACCTTCGATGGTGAACTTGCCAGGCAAGAAAGTCGAGTAGCCGTAAGCTCCTAGCACACATATTAGGAGGATGAGGGCCACAATTGTGCCATAAGGCTGGAGGTAACCGGTGTATGGTAGGGTCTTGCGGTCGAGCCCTTGAACTTTGCAGGCACGATAGAAGGCCAGATAGGTAGCACACATGGTGATAAAGTTGATAAGGCCACCGGCAGTTATGATGTTGACCAACCAATTCAAAACTGTCGCAGAGCTGTCCGACAATTGTAAGAATGACAAGAAGGGGAAAATCATAACAATAAAGAAGCAGTAGATCGGCACACCATTTTTCGTGCACTTGCGTAGGAACTTGGGCGCACGACCCTCAATAGCGAGAGAGTACAGGCTGCGAGTGGCGCAGTATGTGTATGTGTTGCCGGCGGAAAAGATACTGGTGATCAGAAGGGCATTGACTAGGTGAGGCAGTCCACCGATTCCCAGGTTCTTCATAGCAATGACGTAGGGAGATGCTGCAGCACTGCTTTCACCTGAGGAGAGAACAGAGATAAGCTCAGGGTCGTTGTAGGGTATAACGATGCCGACGCACAGTGCTCCCACAATGAAAAATGCGCCGAAGCGAAAATAGACAGTCTTGAAGGCATTCTTGATGTAAACGCGCGGGCGCTTGGCCTCTCCGGAAACCATAGAGATGTATTCAGGACCGACAATGCAGAAAGAGGCGGCCCAGAGAGCACCGAGGAAACCCTCGAAACGGCCCAGGTCACCGGTTGTATAAAGAGTGCCGAATGGACCGGGGTCGCGCCAATGACGAAATCCGTATGCGTCTTTCTTAGGGTTACCGCCGACCATCTAGAGATTGTGAGTATTGTCGAACATTACAAAGGCAAACGTTGCCACTTACTGTGACGAAAGTGAAGAAGTACAATATGAGGATCAAAAGCACTTTGCCACCAGAAAGCCAAAACTCCGCTTCACCGTATGCCTTGACAGCCAAGATGTTGCAAGCAGCGTACAAAGCAATGACAGCAGCGCACACGGCAGCGGCGGGGATATCGTCTCTCCAGTATTTAAGGACAACGTTGAGCGCAGTAATCTCGAACGGAATGAGCAAAGCCTCGTACAAGAAGAAGTTCCATCCAGCCATAAAGCCAAAGGCTTCGTCAACCCAGTGGCCAGCCTGCTTGAACATCAGTACATCGATCATGTTTGATGGAACCGGATCGTAATCACCATTCGAATGAACCCTCCACTGACAGGCATGTAAGTAGCCATTTCAGCCATAGCATTGTTTACGAGCGCAATCACGCAAGAATAACCAGTATAAGCCAGCAAAATACCGAGAGGACCGCCCTTATTGAGGGCACCGCCGATACTGACGAATAACGCTGTACCAATCGAACCACCGATAGCGATGAGCTGAATCTGTCGGTTTCCAAGATGGCGTTGGAGGTCATCGGAATTATCAGTTACCGTACCGTTTTGAACATCATCGCCGTTGTAGGTCTCGCGTACGAATTCGCCGGAGTACTTCTTCTCCACAAAATTCATGGCTGCAAGGGTGGTTGTCGCACAGGCAGTGTTGCTTGGGAAAAGGTACTTGGGGAAATATTGCTTGGGAGCTGGATAATGTCGCGTGAGTTATAGGCAATAGTGTTGCTTTGGATCCTAGGTGGCGCAAAGTATTCGACTTCAAGTCGAGCGGTTTAAGGAGCCGAAGCTATAATAGAGTCGCACCAGAAACAGTGGACGTGAGGTGAGCGATATCGTGCTGTAGAGTTCACGTAACACCTTGACGAGCCAATTTCCTGGGTGATTGGGACACACTTTATACGAAAAGCAGACGTCGGTTATCTCTCCAGCGCCCTGCTGGTGGATCCTATCGATGGTAAGTAGAGCATGGGACTAGAGGTCGAAAACGGTAAAGCGCAATTCTAGGCATACGGAACCCGCTAGCTGAATATAGCGTAGTGAACATCAGCCATAGAGCTGGGCATGGATCGTCGGCAGCGGCACAGAGTTTTCACCAACCCCGGACGCGAAAGACCCCGCTCGTTGCGTCCACAGCTCGAATCAAGACCATCTGTTCGGATGCATCAAAGAGTGGCGGTGCCTTAGTCAGGTGGTCCAGGCAAAACCTTTGCCTCAACGCAGTCCAATAGCGAAAACGACTTATTGTGGAAGAAAGCAGGCGCCTGGACTCAGGTTGCGCGTGGACAAGGGCTGTTGCTGTTATCCAGTGAATATGTATGCTTCCAATTAGCCCCCTCCGATGCGTACGAATGGTTACAGGCCTTTTTCCAATGTCAGAAACGTCAAATGCAACTTATTGCACCGCTGCGCCATCAACTCTCGTTTATCGACTAAGTCAGCCATTCGACACACCCGTACAAGTTCATGCAGGGTCTCAACTTCGCGTTTTTTGACGGAAAGAGGTCTCCCGATGCTTCCTCGTGGAAATGAGCCTGGAAGGATCCCAGCGGACGCTACAAAGAGGGTTGCTTGACAACTGTATCGCACTGATCTTATCGTTGCCGAACGCATCTTTTCGACATTTTCGGAAGGTAAATCAGGTGATAACTTTGAACGGAAGAAGTAAAACATCCCGGTCCAAATGTAAGCTGGTAAAAGCCAAGAACAACCAGGGTACATTTTTTTCTCGACTCGTATGACGAATGTTGTGAACCTGTCTAAGACAGTCTGCGGCTATCCCGTGCCTACAGAAATCGAGTCGTGGCTGACGGGCTTTACGTCATTTCTCAACATCGATGGTCAGAGTTGAGCGAACATGTTCGGTCTGTTACAACAGCTCTGTCGGCAAGGTGTTGAGGCTGCTTTCGATACTTGTATCTCCCCTCAAAAAATGCAAAGCATTCCAGTGCCGGATGCTGAACGGCGCCACAGTCTCGTGATCTGTTGCCAACATTAATAAAAAACACCGAGCGTATCGCAGGGAGTGTGCCGTAAAAGATAGTGCCTTTCAGTTCCTTCTGAAGCGAGCCAGTTGTTGCACCCTAATCATGGGCTCTCCCGCGTACACAGTAGGCGTTGCACTCCAGACGGAAACCAGTTAGCGGGGATGCACAGTAATTCGAGATGTAGTGAGATGAAATGAGACGGTTGCAATCGAGGTTTGGGAATTTTGCGGTTTTGTTCAGGCACGGCAGGTGCCCCGGGTTTCGGGTGGGAGCCCGTAGCCTTATCTGCTCACTCCGTGAGGGCGCATCCTTCAACACCAAACTTTGTGATACCAAGATGTCGTCAAACAAAAGATCTTACCAGCAACTTCACAGAAAAAATTGCCCTCGCTGAATTCTACCTTGATTCGCTGCGCTGCTTCTTACACCAGTGGCGTTGTAGGGGTACAAGATGAAATCAGCACGAGCCAGTTCATAGCATTGAATCTAAACTCCCAACTTTAGCCATCCGTTAACTAGTGCCAACTCTCAGGCGATATGGGTGCTGCTTTCTTTGTTTTAAACGTGGGTTTTGGACTGTCATAATATTGCCACAAACCTCCAGCCTGGACTCATTTGCCTATTGCCATTGCCTATAACGCTCGAGTGCAGGCTAAGAGCGGCGCCATACAACTAGCATTTCTCAGCGCCTTGTGCGGGATCTCTCCGAATCTCCTGCCCCGAAATGGCAAGTATTTCGGTGTGAGCTTGGGACAGTACAGCTACATGAAATTGCACAGCCATCTGAGTATCATGTCCTTATCTGAATAACCTTATTACCCAACCACAACAGTGGCTATCCATATTTCCCGCCTTTAGAGGACGCTGCTTTCCGACGGACAAGCAGCACACAAAATGCTCAACCAGGGGAGCGAGCTTATGTGCGATTGGTTTCAAAGAAACTCCGATCATGTACGGACAGAGTAAGGTAAGGCCAAGGCTGCGCAGAGGCTCGCCCAGATCGCCCGCCAGTAGCTTGTCTTGGAGCCTGCATGTCTGAACTAGGCGAACGGTTCGACGTGGTCATCTACGAATATCACTTCTTGGCTGTCATTCACCTATCTGATTGGACCAAAACATGTCATAAGCAACAAGGAATTGCTACTATCAGACGGCCTGAGTTTTTACAACTACCTAAGTCATCCACTTGTCACATCTATCCTTGTACAGAACTTGGTCGCTTCTGCCACCACATCGTACCCAAACAGCCATGTCATTATCGGCTTCTCATGGCTATTCACATTCTCGGGCAGCCCACCATGATAACCCATCGAACGTATTTTCGATTCTAGCTCCCCGATAGGCGTGGGAAAAGTCATGGTGATGAGCTGGATTGCTTTGGCCCGCGGAAATCTGAATGACTCCCATCGCTCAAGGATAGCCGGTACATTGGCCTTTGTAACAGGATGTGCAACTTCTGAGAAGAATACTGCAAGCGAAGCTGCATCTTCAGCTGCGGCAGCAGCTCCCTGTCCATGGTGAGGTAGATGGGGGTGGCAAGCATCTCCAATCGCAACCGCCCTCCCCTTAATGCACGATGCTAATGGTTCCCTACAACAAATCGTCCACAGGAGTGGCGTCTCTGCAAGTTCGCACAGCTTCTTGACAACCGGGTGGAAACTCTCCGCGAGCCTTTGCAATTCCGCTTTGGAACCTTCAATGGTCCACTTACCGATCGCATCGATACTTGTTTTGATCGCCGGGTGCAATAAAAGGGCGTAAAACGATTCGCCCTCGTCCGCTTGTACAACCAGAAAGTAAATGTTCCTTTCTGGGATTTGAAAGTAAGACAATCCCTCTTCTTCATTTTCGTACACAGCCCTCAGATCTGGATCAGCCATGATCTTCTCTCGAGGCACCATGAAGCGGTATGCTGTACGTCCAGCCTGAAGCGGCGGCGTAGTATTACCGGTTATGGCGTCGACAAGCTTACTGTGCACGCCATCTGCCACAACAATCAAGTCGCTGACAACCTCAGATCCATCTCTGAAACCCAGCCCTCCCTCTTCGCAATTCAACGTGATTACTTCTTTGTCCATCTCGACTTCGATAGGCACCCGAGAATGTGGCGTATCTGCCACTATATCCAGCAGCCCTTCATGCAATGCTTGTCTGCGCATAAAGATCCAGTCATATCCGAGTTCTGGACGGTTATATTTGAAATCGATACGGCGTAGTAGCTGTAAGGTCTCGCCATGGATGATCCTCTCTTGCTTATTGATGCCTGGTCTAGCTTTTGCGAAATCGAAGCCCCAATTATCAATGAGACGGTTGATATTGGCGCCTAGTGCAATGGCATTTGACAATGGTAATGTTGTACTTGTGAAGGCTGATTGGTACTTCTCGTAGACGGTGACAGCATGACCAACGTTGCGCAACGCAATGGCTGCTGAGAGGCCACCTGGCTAATATAAGTTTGGAAATTGAGTACAGCTTCGACAACTGGGTCTAACCTATGCCGGCCCCTATTACAGCAACTTTGAGTGAGTGATTGGATTGTGCCATAGTTGTAACACGATGTCGTCAAGTCAGTTGATTTGGATCACGCATTGAACTTCAATGAAACCTGAGAAATTATACCCTCGGTGTGTAAAGCTAGGGATATGGTTATTATAGCCGGGGATATGCACGCATTTTACCCATCCTGCATGTAAGATTATGTCGCAGCCCAAATGCTGACAGACCTGGACTTTGTTAGGCAACCGGCTATGTGACGACATGGATAAGAGTTTAGCTGAATTTCTATGAACTATAAACGGGCTGGACTAGCTAAATTCCAGTAGGATCGAATTGAATCAATCCGCTCGATAAGACCGAGGATTTGCTGGTTCTTCGGGTCCATCGGGATGAGATAAGATTAAGATAAGATTAGATTATGATGGTGAAGCATCTTGTACTCTTGGGCAATTCACTCTTCCCTTCTCACACCATGAGCATCAACACAATGCTTGATTCAAGTAAAGATTCAGGCGATTTAGCTAAAGCTCACCCGTATGTGAAGCATTCAATACCAGAACGCCTGCGAAATGATGGTAATTCGTGTAGTGGAGGAGATTCATGGCACAGCACTTGTCAAAGAAGGCTCTTGTTGGCAGGGCTTTAACGCACGTGCTCATGGATATATCAATCGTCAGTACATGTGTAGGCGGTCTCTTCTTCGTTCTTCAATCTACTGTCCATCGAGGATGGAATATGTACCGCGGGGTACCAGAGCTAGTCCCAAATGGTGCTAGCTCCATCTCCCCATGGTTGTGATATATCAGTATTCCGACAGTTCTAAAATATCTTAAATGGCCACATGGAAACAACCCCTTCACATGCGGTAGAACAACCCTATGAATCTGGAGGAGAAGTTTGTCATTTATATAGGTTAAATCAATCCGATACGACGGGTTGTTTCAATATGATCAGTCTGGGATAAATTGGTTTATATAAACCCGTCGGATGGTTCTTAGGGGGATACAATACATCTTTTCCCTCATCTCCTCCACATTCGTGGCACTCTCATCCAACCGTGCGATAGATTGTCAGGAAGAAATCTCATTCGTCATGGCCGAAACAGACGATATCCAAAGAAGTGATGAGAGAGTGTAGGTTGATGCCATGGTTACAGCCTCACGCAACATTTGGGCCACTATAATGTGTCATGTTGTAAATGTTTAGGTGGCTTTATGGGTGCTGTAGTGTGAGTGGATGTGTTCGCTGTCTGCAAGGCTGCCCCGCGCTTGCCCCTCCTCAACATTTGACTACAACACCTCCACTGTAAACTTGGACTGCGACGCATCAACACCTATTTCGAATCTCGTCTTACAACCAGAGATCTCACATCCGCAGCTCGAGGTAACATCTGTGTTTCCATTGAACATCCTGCACCGGACCTATCACCTGGCCACACGTGCAAGGTCACACTTCCCCACTCCGTATTACCAGAGGTACCTAAACAGAGCGAGCAAAGCGGTTCACATAAAGAGCCCTCTGGATTCAGTTTCCTTATTTATACAGCTTCTGCAAATCTTTTTAGCCCCTAGCGGTTACACTCATCATAAGAATAACAGATCCACACCGCACCATGTGTCGTTGGTTCGCGTACATCTCGCCCACCGAGCCATGCCTCTTATCGGACGTCTTGATTACGCCGGTGAACAGTATAAGCAAACAATGCTCTGAGCACTATCTCCCAAACCTGCTGCCTCACGGTGATGAAAAAGAGCTCGATCACACGTCAGATGAGTTATTGCGTATGCGCAATTCGCTTTTGAATATGGATGGTCTAGGAATTGCTTGTACGTACACACACTTATATATATCTGTTAGATGTTCTCCTTATTCAATCCAATTCTCTGATTCCTATCTTACTTCTGATCCATCGGCTCACTACATGACACCTAGGGTACACTGAAGCATCTTCATCCTACGTTAAGCACGTCACTGGCCCTCGGCCTGCACTCTACAAATCTCAAAGTCCGCCGATCAATGATTTCAACTTCAAGTCCCTGTGTGAAAACACCGAAACTCACTGCGTTTTTGCCCATATTCGAGCCAGTAGCGGCAGCGTCGTCACTCAGGTCAATTCTCACCCCTTCGTCTTCGGTCGTCATGTTTTCATGCACAACGGTGTGATCTCGAACTTTTCCGCCATACGGCGCGACTTGACTGATCTACTCTCATTCGACGCATACTGCAACATCTTTGGTTCCACAGATTCCGAGCATGCCGCCGCCCTATACATGACCAACCTGACCAACCACGGCGACAGGTCAACATGGGAGAAGCCATACCCGTTAAAAGCTATGTTTGCTGCAATGAAAAAGACTGTTCTTCAGATCTTGGAACTCCAGCATTCCAAGCTCGGTACTGCAAACACCCCCAACTCCCTCAACTTCTGCACAACAGATGGCACAAAGCTACTCGCCATACGCTTTCGCAACCATGCTACTCAACAGCCGCCCAGTCTGTACTGGTCTGAATTTGCAGGCCGCACGCTGAATACGAAGTACCCTGGAAATCCTGATGGAAACGGTCTCGTAAATGAGGAAGCTATGCTGGACAACGACGAGAAGATAGGAAAACATACTGTGAGTATTCCGAGGTCCGATGGACTGTACTGATGCTGTTAAAGATTGTAGCGAGCGAGCCTACGACGTACGATGAACAAGAGTGGCATTTAATCAAGGCAAATCATGCATTGTTGGTGGACGAGGAGGGTGAGGAAAGGGAGATGAAGATTGATTATGATGAGCATCTCGATGCGGGGGATCCGAAATTTGACGGGAAAAAGTGAAGAGTATGAAAGTATATCTCTTAGCCAGACTCGATCCCAGCATCTTTCACCCCTAACTCACAGAAGCACACCTAGTTGTCAATCTATGAATAATGGTCAAAACAAAACATTCCCGAACGACATTTACTATGTCAGCCTAATCCTTGTTGCCGAGAATGAGTGCTGTTTTGGCAGTCTAAAATCAACCGTTTTTACTTTTACCCGAAGTTCACGAAATACATTATGGATCCCACGTTTTTCGAGGCGAAGGTGATAATGGGGTACTTGTAACTATGATGAAGACACCTATCCATATGTATTGACAGCAAATCTGTACCCTGGTGTCTATGAAGTAGAATGAGACTGAAATTTGCTGTAAAATGCAAAAGAATAGGAGGCAATCAATGCCACACACTGACCACCTCACAATCTCAGAGCCTCAGCTCCCTACATCAAGGCCTTGCAGTTCATGTCATTTATACGTGTCTTCAATCAAAAGAACTTATTTACAAGATAGGCGTCACCTAGCGCGCAATCTCTACCATCGATCAGGTCATCTCTAGCAGTAAGAGACATGAGTCTCGAGCTTGGTCCGTCCAAATGCCCAAGGGAGGTCTCTATTTAGGGCGTAAATTAATTCAATTAATCAGTAGAGTAAAACAACCCGGTCACTATAAGCTTTCAAAGCATGCCACGAAGTCATAAATGTCTACAACATCAAATCGAAATAGAGTCAAAGCCGACAGACTGTTTAATAGTCAATCACTCAACCTTTGATCATAGAAAAAGCGACGCAACACCTTGTTATCTCAGTATGATATCAATCACGTGGCGCTTTCTCAGAGTCTCCAGCAGGACTAATGAGTACGGAAGCGTACTAATCGGTTCCGGTAGTTGAATCAACGAGGTTTCAACTACAATCCAAGCATGCTTCTAAAGGAGTTAGGCTGTCCACGTTCTGCCCCAGAGCGCCTCCTTCTCTGACACCATTATGTAATGGTCTTGTAAGTGTCCACAATCATTTTTACTTCGAATATATTAACACCAAGTCCTTCAGTAAAACCGAAGGCTTCTAGCCACATACTACACTGCCGTGAGGCTGCCAGTCTCTTCGATCAAGAGCCAAGTTACGTCCCACCCACCAACTAACCCCAAAGGCTTCAACCATATCTCCAGTGTAACACCAAGTCCCCAGAGCTGTGAAACATTCTTATATATTATGTAGTTTTCTAACCAGGAGAAGACTTTTTTTGGCATTCTACTGCATGAAAAGTGCGGCCGAAGTCACTTCTCTGCTCGCACTCATTTTCATCTTGCTTAACCTTCCATTGATAGTAGTATTTCTGTAGGCAACTGCCAATATGACCCATTTCCGACAACTTGCGAGCAGCCTTTGTTTAGAAGGCCCACGCATATGTTACTCATCCGGGGCTTGATCCTCGTTCTCTGGATGAAAACCAATCAGCCTATCGATCGAGCCCAGAAGAACTGACCCGTATTTGCGACAATTTAAAAGCTGGATCCATTTGTTCATTACATTATAGAACCACAAGGGTTCTCCAGAACGTCAGGTTCATTTAGAAAACTGTCATCTACAGCTATCTACAAGCGCCCATCACCACCCCGATCTAACACTCCCAAACCCCCCAGGGTGACTCCGCTTCCGTTTCTATTCATCGCCCTCTCCGGTGGTACCAATCCTATCTTTGCCTTTGCCTCAAATTGCCGCTCAAATTCTGCTTCTCTCCGCGCTAGCTCAACCTGCTTTATGCGCTCCCGACGAGCTTTCGCCTGCAGTTCGCCAAATGGATCAAATCGCTCGCTTTCTGGATCTTTGAATGGATTCTTGATCCAGCTGCCGCGGTCGGTAAGCGTTGTCGATCTGGGGCGCCCAGCTAGCACGTCATATGCTTTATTAAGGGGAGGGTCGGCGAAGGGGTTTGGAGTGGGCTGGGCCATTGGGATGTGTGATTGGTCGCGTGCTGTTGAGACGGTTTCTGGGCGGACGTAGGAGCCAGGTCCAAAGAGAGCATTGCTGCGATCTGACATTTGAGTCACGTGTGGGTCACGGCTTGCGGAAGATGTGATGGCGCTGTTGTGTGCTTTCTCTGGGGCGCGAAGTGCGGCATAGTTGGCTGCATCCTGTTCTAGCTCGGCCTCAAGTTTTGCATTTCGCCGGCGTCTGCGTCGTTTACAGTAGAACAGTATCCCTACGGCGAGTGCTATGGCTCCTTGGTAGATCAGTAGCTATTTACAAGAAACTTTTACCTTGAACGTACCAATAATACTTAAAGTAATAGCGGCAGCCTCGGCACCTTTGCTCATCAATGTAGGCTCTGGTCGCGTCCTCCGCGGTGCGTCATTTTCTCCTACTGGGGTACCAGCGAAGCCCGAAGGTGGCGGTATTGGTGCCGTGGTAGTGAGAGGTTGTGAAGGTTGAATAGTCTTACTTGAGAAGGCTTGTATTGTGCCAGAAGATGAGGAGAGAGAGGTAAGAGAGGTGATGGAGCTTGATCGTGAGATGACCATTGTGGTTGATGTGGTAGTGACCTGAGGAGGTGCAACAGCGCCGATGCCTCGAGATGTAGGCGCCTGTGTAAAAGCTGGCGATGAGCTCGACTCTCTGGTACCGGGTGATGTTTGAGTTGGTGTGGCAGGTTGTTGACTGAATGCGCTGGATGTTGGGCGAGAGCTAGATGACACTGTTGTTGCATTAGAGCTTGTTGCAAATGTCGATGAGGTTTGATTAGATGTAATCGGTTTGCTGCTCTCTTTTGGCGATGGTGGTTCATCATCTTCAGATTCAGAGCTATCCCCTGGTGACGATACCCCTGGAGTCGATGGATTACTTTTAGGTGAGTCAGGACTTTTTGGAACCTCTTCGCTTCCAGGACCGACCGCACCAAGGCCAGCCTCTTGTCGCTTTGCATGTGCTGTGGGCACCCTGATGGGTGTAGGGCGTCGGAATTGGTAACGTGCCATGCCACGAGAAGATGAGAACCCCAAACAAGAAGTCAATCAAAGAGATTTTGGCACAGTTGACGTGCTAAGGAGTAGAAAAGTCACCAGGACGACGAATGGAATGTACAACCGATCAACGGAGCAAAAAACGCATAGCCTAACGTCTATAGATGGAGTTCCATCCCAGCTCAGGCGAGGACGGAAGAAAGGAGAAAGAGTACTGGGACTGAGGCTGCCAATGCTTTAGATGTAGGCTGACAGCCTTGGGGGTTTGCCGCCCGGATCGACATTTCTTTCACACATTGTCTCCAGTCTCCGCACCTGTGGGTAGTGCCATCGTCAAACAACAACCCAAATAGGCAAACCGCGAAACATATCTCAATCATAGGGCCAAGATCAGCGCCCTTAATACTGAGGTGTAAGGCCAGAATTTAGCCAAGACGTGTGCTGTAATAGCGAGAGACTAAAAGCAATGGTTCCCACGTACGGTTGTGTGCACTACGGTATGCCATAGGTTCGTTGGAGATGTTGCCGGCATGTGGTTGGGTACAATAACTAATTGAAACGTCTTGGCGCGACATGAAGCGAACATGAGGCATAACAGCCCTCAAGACACTTGCAAGGAGTATGGTAGTGCGAGAATGACCACGGCTGTATGACTTCCGAGCAGAGGTGGCTAGAAGCGCGCAATAATCGTTATGTCTAGAGTGAAAAGACGCTGCATCTACTAAATGCGTTGACTGTAAGAAATAAATATATCATAACGCAGTCGTCGCGGCCTTCAAGGCCACACAATGATCCCAGTTAACGCGCTATTGGTAAGTAACACGAAAGGATAGCAGGAAGTAAATGGAGGGGTGTGTAAAGTTGATAGTTGTTGTGCAAAGAAGGGTGAAAGCTTGAGTTTAATTCACGTCTGGACTGTGCATTGCCAAGGTCAACTACGTTGATCGCAAACTACCGGCCTCTGCACTTCCGTACTGGGGATCAACAAAGCCAACTGCGGTTGAAACGCTCCGACAGTTTCTGCCCAGTGGTATCGTACTTGTGGACATTAGACATATGCACTTTCGATACCTAGAGCGGGCTCACCGGCATGTTTGTGTGTCAATGTGGGAACCTAGCTCTCGGTAACGTGATTTGGCAACGTGCAAAGCATCAACTGGCCTGAAGTGCGGAGACCTTCCAGAATGAGATTAAGGCAAGAATGACTACCGAGTATATCTATCTAGAGTATGCTGCCAGAACGAAAGCTAATTAGAACATCTCAGATCGGAATCTGCTTGTCGAGGCTCTGTCCCATGCTCATATCGTAGTATGTACCACGTTTTGCCAGTAAATCCTTATGCGACCCACGTTCCACAATCTTGCCTCTTGCGAAGACAATAATGCAGTCTGCATCTTTGATCGTGCTGAGACGATGAGCAACCGCAATAGTAGTGCGCCCGCTTTTCGCTTTTTCAAGTGCGGCTTGTACAATCTTTTCAGATTCCGTATCCAGCGCGGAAGTCGCTTCGTCAAGTAGTAACAGGCAAGGTCTCCGAATAAGTGCGCGTGCAATGGCGATGCGTTGACGTTGACCACCAGAGAGCTGTGTACCTCTGTTGCCGCAGAGAGTCGCAAAGCCCTCAGGTAGAGAGGTGATGAAATCATAAATGTTGGATTGTTGAGCAGCGAATTTGACTTGAGAATCTGTGGCTTCGGATTCGATGCCCATTGCAATGTTGTCTCGAATCGACCCTTGATAAAGCACAGGCTCCTGCTGAACAAGAGCGATGTTCCTTCGATATTTGCGTGGACATAGCTCAGGTAAAGCCGTGCCGTCGCACAGTATGCGCCCGGATATTGGATCATAAAAACGTTCGAGGAGCGAGATCATCGTCGATTTACCGCATCCGCTTGCGCCAACAAACGCGATGAATTGGCCAGGACTCACCTACACTTGTTAGTGATGCAGTTTTGACAGTCCAGCATTTTGCCAACTTACATCGACATCAACACCCTCAAGCACTTTAGCTTGAGGCCTAGACTCATATGCAAATGCAACATCCTGAACCTCGACACATGTCGGACCCTTCTCATTGTCATCGTCAAAGGGTGGTTTCATTACATCCTCCTGCATGGCAGGCTGCAACCGACGCAACCAAAAGATGTAATTGGCAGCAGTTGTTGTCTTTGTCAAACTCGTAGTGTAGGAGAAAAAAGCAGCGGCCGCTTCTCCTGAGAATATGACGGCGATGAATACGGTGAAAAACTGTGTTGTTGTATACTCGTAAAAGCTGATCAGGCGCCCACCATACCAAAAACCCAATGCCATTGCTAGGAAAGATACTGATTGCGATAATGAGTACCAGAACATCGTGAATACAAGAGCTTTGATGGAACGAAGAGCAATGCCGTTCAGACGTTCCTGGTACTGTTCGAGAATGTACTTCTCTAGCGCAAGACTGGAAACTGTACGAATAGCGGAAACCGCTTCAGCTGCGAGAGCTGCGCTGCTCGCAAAGCGCTTCCCGGTTTCTTCTTCAAGCTTAAATTCTAACCTGATTCGTACGTAACCAGCAGATACAAGTGGCGGGAGTGCTATTCAATTTTGTCAGTAATGGATCAGATGTCGCAGTGTAGAACATACATACCTCCAAAGACGACAACCAAACCCAACTTCCAGCCGGTAGCTATAGCAAGAATGGAACTTGATAGCACGTTGACAACGTTGATGAGAATGAGCATGACATTAAAGCCCATGGTCTCTAGGATGTTTGTGGGGTAAGCCGACAGGTTTGAAGCCAAGGCCCCGCTTGCATTCGCTGGATCGTCGAAGAAAGCCATGTCTTGTCGTAGAACCAGATCGAAGATCTCCCGACGGTATTTCCTTGATACGTGCTGAAAATTTGTTAGCCTTGCCCGTTAAGATCATGAAGCTGTGTTACCTGTGCGACAATGTTACTTGCCCAGCCTACGGCAGCATATACGACAAGGTTGCCGAGCGCAACGACGAAAAACATTAGCGAAAAGAAGTCGCCCTGCTTGACGCCTGGTCCGGGAGCTAGCTGGAAAGCTTGAACTATGCGGGAGAACAGAATGGCCTGAGCAGGAAATGTTGCCCCACCTGCGAGTGTGGCTATTCCAAGTATTAAAAAATATTTCCAGAGATGCTTTTGCTCTTTGAATATGATCCAGATGCAGTGGATAAGATTGTAATGAATGCCGTCCCTTCTATACTCCTTCGCTCTTTGGCTGATACCAGAAGCTTGCGTTTGAGTTAAGACCAGCTCCAGTCTGTTGGCACTTTCCATTTCTTCTTTTATCTCTTCTCTCTTCTTATCGTCAGCAGCTCCAGCATTACCAAGATCTTGTGCCCTGACAAGTCGAGAATATGCGCCCTTACGAGTAAGCAAATCGCTATGAGTGCCTTGTTCTATCACAACACCATCCGCCATAACAATAATATTATCAGCGTTACGAATCGTAGACAACTTGTGTGCGATTACAATTGTTGTTCGATTCTGAGAAACCTGGTCAAGAGCTTGCTGGACGATTTTCTCAGCGTTGGGATCTAGTGCACTCGTCGCCTCATCGAGGAGCAAGACTCTAGGCTCGGATACAATACTGCGAGCGATGGCAAGTCTTTGCTTCTGTCCACCAGAAAGGTTCATCGCTCGTTCACCAAGCTGGGTTTCATAGCCTTTGGGCAATCGCTTGATGAACTCCTCAGCATAGGCATCCCTACAAGCCTTTTCTACCAACGCGCGCTGTTCAGCTGCCGGTAGTTCAGCTTTCGGTGTTCCAAAAAGGCCATAAGCGACATTCTCATATATTGTGCCAGCAAATAGTACAGGCTCTTGCTGCACCAACCGGATGTTGGTCCTCAACCAGTGTAGGTTAAGTTCTCGGGTATCGACTCCGTCAAGGAAGATTTTGCCACTCTGTTGGTCATACCAGCGTTCTAGCAGGCCAACAATTGTCGACTTTCCAGACCCGCTTGCGCCGACTAGGGCTGTAGTCTTGTTGGCGGGAACTGAAAGCTGTAGACGTTTCAGAACAGTTATGTCTGGTCTAGCGGGATAGGCAAAGCTGACACTCTCAATTTGGATATTTCCAGTGCATGTATCGGGAACTATACCTCCCTCTTTGAAAGGGTCAATCTCGGATCGTCGGTCGATGGTCTTAAATATCTCTTCTGCCGAAGAAGAAGCCTTAGTGAATGCCAGGATTTGGGGCGCAATTTGGGTCATCGCTGTCGCTGCGACAATGACAGCCAGGATTACAACAAATCCATGGGGCTGTCAGCAAATACTCAGCAATGGTCATATCGTAACTTACACATCACCGGCCTCACTAATCTCGCCGCTCTGATACCGACGAATGCCCTGCCAGAAAGCCAGACCGTAGCCACAGTACACACAGAAGAACTCCACTGAGAAGAGTACTGCATAATTTGGTGACTTTTTCATACCAACTTTCATGGCCTCGCCAAGAAGCTTGTCATATCTGCCGGAAAGTAACGGATTGAGCCAGAAGGAGTGCACAGTTCGGACTGTTGAGAAGACCTCCTCCGCGATCAGCCCAGCCTTGGAATATATTGGGAGCAGCTGCGCCTCATTTTTCGTGTCAATAACAACGCAAATGCTAGTGACGGCCAGAATCGTGGGGACAATGCAGATCGTAATCAGAGTGAGCTTCCACTGGACGATAAAAGCGACAATGAAGGCGGTTACGAAAGTTGATACACCTTGTATGGTGATTGTAAGCTTCTCTGAGATGCCATTGTTGACATTGTTACCGTTCGTTGTGGCTTGAACAGTCACAGAGGCGGCTGCATCTGAGTCGAAGTATGCAATGTTTTGCCGCAAAATATGCTTGATGAAATCGGTACGAAGTGCTTTGGTTGTCCGGATAGCCGCAATGGAGATAAGCACCTGTGGCCATTAGTAGTTGTGAATATCAAGAAACATACACCGACTTACAGAGTGTATGTAAACAAAAGTAAACTTGGCGATAAATAGATACACAAAGTACAGCCTAAGCTCATCAGCAAGAATACTGCATAGGCTCAGTGCCAGACCCCATACGTGTATTTGTTCACTTGAGAACGGTATTCAGCTGGATCAATCCTACCAGTAGCAAAACCATTGAAAGCAGTGACGAACTTTCCAAACACCAAGTCCATCAATGGTAGTAGAGTACCTGCCGCGATGGCAGCAATGAAAGCTAAACCATTGAGCAGCCAAGTTGTTTTGTTTGCGTATCTGAACACACGCTATCAAAGTGTTAGGTAAGTGTAAATATCACAAATTGATAGACCTACCATATATGGTCCCATTCCACCTTTGGCTTCATCTGACTTCGCATCATTGACTGAGCTTTCACTCTTCCTCCCACCATCGCTGCTGCGCCGTGGTCTCGGCTGGTCTGTTTTCTCTTCTGGTGGCATAGTAGATGCCAGTTGGTACGTACCGTGATATCGTACGGACTCATCGAGAGATTAAACCAACTTATCCAGGCCAACACCTTGATCGCTGTTTCTACCCGGGCCCCGCGCGCGCCGAGACAAATAGCTGCCTGCTTCCGTCACTAGGTGGGCCCCGCGCATGCCGAGACAAACAGCTGCTTGCTTCCGCCGCTGCATTCGCCAAGACGGTGGAAAATCTGGACACTAGTAGAGAATATGAACGGAATTGCCTGGGTATCCACGCGCTAACACGTGATAGCGCGCTGGATCGTGCACGTGTTCTGGTTTGCGACCATGATACATTGTTATCGGGCGAGGTCTCTCTTTCTGGAGCTTTCGACTCTTATGCAGAGTGAACTTTTAGTACATTCTTTGCAACGATCGATGAAACGAATGGTTATCACACGTGATGACGTAACGGATTTTGACTCTGTGCTCCTTCATCTGCGTTGGAAGCGCTAGCAATCGGTATCTGACTGGTTTTGTTTCTACACTGCGATTTGCTGGTAAGTTAACTACAACAAGTAAATTGACTTCAATCTGTCTTCTGAAGTACTTCAGCGTTATCTGTGGCCGCCGTACAGGGGTAATAGACAGTTTTGCACGATCTACGGACGTGTCCGGCCCGAAACAATCCACACCAACCAACCATCTTCACACTCTCCGCGTGCCGTGCGATCAGCTCGCCAAACTGTCCAATATGAGCGATGAAATGGATCTTGATGGACCAAGCACCAAACGTGCGGTATGCTGAAGCCATAATCACGAGCTGTATCACACATTCACGATGTTACTAGTGCGACTCTTGCCGAACGCGGAAAATTCGATGCGATCGAGGTACACCCTGCTCAAACTGCAAAGCAGGCAAATTGAGTAAGTAAAACTTTCAAATGCATGTCGTTTGTTTGGCTCCGCTCCAGTTCCAGTCTCAGGACTTATACAGGGCACAAGTAGCGAATTCACAGTTCACATCAACTTGGCACACCAACAAAGGTTATAGTGCAGATAGATATCCTCGCAGGCACCCCCATAGAAAGTCGTCGCACATACTGTCAAGTCCATTTAATAAGCTTGAGTTACTTCCGTTGTCCCTGTCTTCCAAATGGCCCTATACTTGTGGAGCGCTCCATTCATTCGACTGGGATACGTTATATATGAGAAAATTACTGACTTTCGAAGCTTGTAAGACCACAGTTACAGTACAGAAGATAGCCAGGCAGCGAGTTCATATCTCGGAAGAATAGTGAGTTTGATTTTCTCTATCTGTCAAGGCCGTATATTATCATGCAGTAAAGTCAAGAAACAACAATCACAACTATCGCTCGCAGCTTGCAAGGCGCTGATGGCATTCAGTGAAAAGAAGATCGATCGCATTGAAGACCGGTTATCGAGCATTGAGAAGATACTTGCTAAACTTTCATCTAAACTGGGTGATTTGGATTTACAGAATGACTCGACTGAACGAAGCAGTCAGTCACGGCCCAGTCGAGTAGGATCTGGCAAGTCTTTGGCAATAATGACGCGAACCAGCACACCGGCACCTTTTGAGGGGGAAACAGCCATCAATAGCCAGTCCGGCTACGCTCGTGAGCTCCTCACTAAAGTTGTGGGCAATACCCCTTCTATTGGCCAGAACGAGGAAGTCAAGGCCGCACTGAGTGCACTTGAAGAACTGGTCACTCGGCATGGACATGTTACTGCATCCGCCAATTCAACTGCTAACTTTCTTATCAACCGTTCCCTCTCGGATGTTGATGCTGGGCAGCTCGAAAGACCGCCTTGGTCAGCAATGAAAGAAATGCTTGAAAGAGCTCAGAGTAGGCTGCTTGACCTCAAATGATTTACTACATTTGCTAAAATGAGCAGAATATCCAACAATGGAACTTGCACTCATCTTTCCATTCCTCAAGATGCATAACTTATTCGAGATTTTTGAGGAAGCCTTTCAGGATCCAGCAATGTGCAGCGCCCCACGTCGGATTCTAGTCTACGGTGTAGGATTCAACCTGTTTACTGATTTTTCGGTGATATCTTGGTATCCTGGTTTGGATGCAGGCCTCTTGCGTAGGTATGGACTTTAACATTCACTTTAATTGCATGCGATAAGTGAAGTTCTAACACACTCCAGGTATGCTACGATGTGTATGTATCGGGTATTGATAAGGGCTGCTTCGCATACTAATGCGTTATTTTTTTTATAGGTAAACACCACATGGAAGTAGCCATCAGTCAACTGGATGTCTTCGTACCAGCTAGCTATGAGAACGTTATGGCGCTCGTTTTAGGTGCGGCGTGCGCGATCGAGATGTGCAAACCATCCCTTGCATGGGTGTTAACCGCCATGGCATCCGGTATGGGCCAAATTATGGGCTACCATCGTTACCAGACATTTCAGAACGACGATGAAGAAGATCGAGACTGCAAAATCCGTCTCTTCTGGATGATCTACATATTTGACAAGCAGCTCTCTTTACGTTTAGGTCGCGCGAGCGCGATTCAAGATTGGGACATGTCACTCCCATTCGTCTCCCCGAAACCTGCGCCCGGACCTATGGCTATAGAAGCCAGCCAGATGATATCTTATTGGACTAAAGTTGCAAAAGTTCAAGGACAGGTTTATGAGAAACTTTTCAGTCCCGCTGCTTTCCTCAGATCACCAGAAGAACGCACTCGTACAGCTATTGATCTTGTCAATGCAATGAATCAGGCGTGGTATGAGCGTGGGGATGCTGATACCATAAACTTCATGCCTCTGGGGGAAGATTTGCTAAAGCGGAGGAAGATGGCAATGGCAAGCCCCAACGATACAGAACCGCCATCGAAGCGAAAGCGTTTTGTACAACAACCCTTCAGTACTCAGTTGCCACCGGATGAGGGCATGCAAGGTATGTTTCCAACTACATAAGACGAATAAAGAATAAAGAATAATTTCTTTAGGTGTATTCGATCGAGTGGAGGACATGTTCTTTCACGCTGATGTCGTTGTGCATTACTCGACATGTGCTCTCATACAACGTGCTGTCAGTTCCGATAATGTGACATTTAGCCTGGAGTGCTTAGAGCACTCGAGAGCAGCGCTCGTTGCGCACGAGAGATGCAGTTCTGAGTTCAATACGAAGGAAAACGAAGAGCTTTGGTCGGGGTACATCCATTGGTCGATTCTTCAGGCATGCAAATTTCTGATGATATTTAGATAAGTAACAGGCTAACAATCTCAGCAGGCGCCATTCACACCGTATGGTATGGTCGCTTTCTATCATGACTTTGCTAACATGATTCTAGCTTTGTTGTCGTGTTTTGTAACGCGATTCAGAAGGCCGATACAGCGGACCTCGATGCTCTCACGCGTTTTGTTACCAGTCTTGAGTCCAGTCGGACTGTTTCTGAAGGCGCAGATAAGCTCTACAAGATGTGTCATCTATTCCTCCAAGTGGCTAAGCTCTACATTCAAGCGAAGAAGAATGATTCAAGGACTCAGCCTCAGACGATATCACAACCGTCTCCCAACGATTTTCACACTGCAACGGATGGAATGGAACTCGATCTTAGCACCATAACGCAATTCGACCCCTACTTGAGTGCCCTTGGCCTTGTACCCAATTCGGCTTGGCCCATGGCTGAATATGCACCTACCGTATCAACAACTATGGACTCTTTCGCAAATGCGCAGAACGCAACGAGCAAGTTTGGGGCCGAAACCTTCGGTGTAGGGTATGCGCCAAATGGAGCAGCCCAGAATCCGGCACAGGATTGGTTCTCAGGATCGCGATATTTGTTGAACCTTATGGAAGCTGGCGACGATCTACAAATAGCGGATTTGGACAACTTCACTCAGATGTAACGCAAAAGCACAGAAACTCAGCATCTAGGGTAAACACGAGAGCAAAGAAACCATGCGTACCAAGCTGCCCTACTGGGCATACTCTTAGAAAGTGTTGGTAGCTTTCGAACTGTTGTACTTTAAAAGGGCAGCTGGCGAACATGGTGTTGTGGGGGGCCCTCATCAATCCTGAGACCAGGGAGGACATGTCGCACATTGCGCATCGCCAATGAAGCCAAAACTGGTTTATGAGGTTGTGCGGTTTGACATATTGGGGAACCATTTAAGTCATGTTGCAAACTAGAGGACACAATATGATCTGTTTTGGTAACTTTGACGGTCGAAGCTCTCGGTCTCTCGAATCCGCTTACCATCGTTATTTGTGACACCAACAAAAGGCTTACTGCGATCCGTCTGACATACATGTAGTATTGTGAGGGGTACAACCAGTCCTATTCAAGGAGAACATTAGCCGGTGAGCTCGAGGCAAGCGGCTTGGGCGTGGCAGGAATAGCGGGGTATGTAGCGACATTCGCAAATGCCTAATGCTGATGCCGCGCACTATATTGACATACCAGAGACCATTGCATATCCCTTTAATTGTTGGCATCAACTATTACTGGCCTTGCATGTACAGATTTTGCTTGGTGCAACCATAAGCGTCACGATGAATCCTCGACTGGCCTAACCTCACCCGGGGTAAGGGTTGTGAGTAACTCGCATATGCCGGTAAAATTGTCTCTACGCCGTGCGAATCATCAGCTGTCGGTGTCGGAGCCATGTTCATGGCTCGTCCGGTAGCATATATAAATAAGGCAGTTCCCATTATATTCCACTTTGCGAAGCATTAGATTCCCCTGGCCTACTTTTACTAATCATGGTTCTCAAAAGTCAGTTGCTACTGCTCCTGCTGTCCACTGTTCTTTCCACGGCCATTGCATCTACCCCTTCAAACTGTGCGGCCAGCGCACTACCAACACCAAGCGTGTACGGTGCCTCCATCCTCAGTGTTAGTGCACTTGAGTCGACACTTGAGTCTACATCCATTGGCTTCTGTAATATTACACTCACCTATACACATCCGGGTCAGAATGATCTGATCAAAGTATGGCTTGGGCTCCCCAACACATGGAATGGAAGATTCCAAGGTGTAGGAGGCGGTGGTTGGGTCACCGGATTTCCGTCTGAGATGGTCCCAGCTATTTCACGAGGCTATGCTGCCGTCTCAACAGATGGAGGACACGATGCCCTTGGCCAACCAACCGAATCTTGGGCGCTTGTGAGCCCAGGCAATGTCAATCTGTACGCGCTGCAGAACTTCGCCTCTGTGGCCCTTAACGACATGACAGTGCTTGGTAAGCAACTGACGGAAGTCTACTATGGAAAGCCGATCTCAAAATCATACTGGTCTGGCTGCTCTACTGGTGGTCGGCAAGGCCTCATGATGGCTCAACGGTATCCGGACGCATACGATGGTATCCTAGCGCAAGCACCAGCAATCAACTGGGCTGAGCTCGCTTCTGCTACGTTTTGGTCTCAGTGGATTATGCATAAGGTTGGCTACTTTCCTAATCAATGTGAGCTCAACCGTATCACTACTGCAGCCACTGAGGCGTGCGACGAGCTCGATGGACTCCAAGATGGAGTCGTTGGTTTGGCAGGTCTATGCAAGTTCGATCCTAGCACTGTCGTTGGTCAACCATACGCCTGCGGCAACATAACGGGGACGGTCTCTAAGGAAGCTGCTGATATCGCCAGGGCTACTTGGACGGGGCCTACAGATGCAGAAGGAAAATCCCAATGGTTTGGTATCACTCCAGGTACACTTTTCACCGCGCTAGTGGGTACAACGTGCGATTCGAATGGCGGCAACTGCACTGGTTCACCGTTCAGTATCGCAATGGACTGGCATCGACTTTTTATCCAGAAGGACCCCAGTTTTGACCCTTACAATTATACTCAGGCAGGCTGGGATGCAGCTTTCCATGCATCTGTACAGCAGTACACATCCATCATTGGGACCAGTGACCCAGATCTTTCCGAGTTCAAGAGCGCAGGAGGAAAAATGATCACGTGGCATGGTGTGGCCGACCAGGTGATCACATTTAACAGCACAGTCGATTACTATGATCGCGTACTTGCCCTCGACGCGGATGCGGCTGACTTTTATCGATTTTACTCCGCGCCCGGTGTCGATCACTGCAGGGGAGGTGCAGGTGCTGCTCCGACTGATCCTTTGGCTGCTTTGATATCTTGGGTTGAGGATGGTGAGGTACCACAGACACTAACTGCTAATCGTACAGTTAACGGGACAACCTGGAAACAAGATCTGTGCTTGTATCCGTTGTCATCAATATATAAGAGTGGTGACCCAGCGAAAGAGTCTTCGTATAGGTGTGAGTGATGTAAGAGTCAAAACATCGCGAGCTTCACACCGGGACAAGAAGATTTTTCCTGTATGTCAATAGCTCAGTGTGGCTGGCCTCGTGGGAAATGGATGAACACCTCAAGTCTTTTTTTCAGTCACAAAATGGGTTTTTTTGGTTACTTCTACAATAGGAGAGGGGTATCTAGACTTTCAGGCTCAATCCCCAACTAGACAATAATGCAAAACGTCATCTGGTACAAATAATCGTACCCTGCTCTTTTCGTTGTGAACTCTTTCTGATTTATTCGACTTCAGCTATCGAGTTGTACGTGATGTGTTCGAGTGCCGACGGTACAGGTCTCGTGACAAGCGAAATACAGTACTGTTGGTCGATGACCTTAACGATGGACTGGTCGCAATGGTTTTTTGCAACTCCTCAAACACTTTGAAAAATGCTGTATTATCACTGGAGCTTTTGAATCGCAGCTCGAGTTTAGTAGACTTATCGCTAGACGAGGAGACCCCTTTTTGGTTGACAGCACTCATGCTTGCTGTGTTAAGCAAGTCTCCGTGAGACTTCTGAGTTACGGTAAATTCGGCAGTGATCAAGCTGAAGGAGGGGCTTGTGAGCACATCAACTAGTACGCAGTATTAGATCAGGAGGTTACGATTGGCAGGAGGCTGTTACTTGCCTGTTCCACTTCTCCAGACATAGTTGGGCTTAGCCTGGCGGTGGCGGAAAGTGATTTTCACTTCCAGTTTTGACGCGCTGAAGCCTTCGTGTAATCGTTTCCAGAGTATAACGTCGGAGACACCATAGTTAGTACCCAAAAACGAATTGCCTTTTACTAGCTCTACATCGCTTGCGAAAAAGCAAATGGTCCATCCAGTAAGATTTTCAAGCATTCTTTGTACCCCTGTTACCGTCAGCTCATTTAAATCGCGGTCTTGGTTTATCGCTCATCTCACCTTTTGGGGGTGAAGAGGAGTTGCTGGTCTGGATTGGAAAGCTCATAGTGTACGAGCTAAGAACTAACTCGCTCTCAGCACATTGCGCTACCTTGCTTTCGTCTTTCCATGGTTCGTTTCGAACATTAGATATATAGTTAGGTGTTGATACTTTGTCGAATCGAATAGCCATGATGCTCTGGGCCTCCTGCTGACCTTTCTGAATGCTAATATCTAGATCACAGTCTGGCCAATGTATGAATACTCGTACTGTTGTTGTGAAAGGCGAATCGTACATAGAAAGACAAGCCACGCGATAAGTAATTCCGCCATGATCTCGTATATCAAATGTCAGCAACCTTTGTTTGCCAGTTATTTCAACCTTCCGCCATTCTTTGACATACTCAGGGTCATTGTAAACAGTACAGAGGCTATCCAAGAACACCCGGGCCGTATTGGAGTCGGTGAAGGACAAAGCGGCTTCATTGTTGAGGTTTTCCGGATCATACTCGCAGTCATAGCTCTGTTTATTATTTTTGGTGGTTGGTGTACTCCATTGATTGCAATCAGACCATCTCAATGTCAAATCAGCTTCGTGCAGAGTGAAGCAAATATCGGTCAATGGCAACCAGAATGAACTACAGCATCGACCACTGCCATCCCTTTGGTTGTGGCTTACAACAAGTCGTCGTGTTTTGAGCCAGATTCTATGCATGCCAACGCTTTGCCTCAGATAAGACTCATACACATAGGCTATATCTTTAGCAGAACCACAATGTAGGTTGTTCTCAACACTCGCTTGAACCGTCCTTGGAGAGTACACTACATCCGTGATACTCAGAATAAGGCGCTCTGATTGATCAATTCGTGGGGTACAACTGCATATGACCGACGTACTAATAGCAATAGGCGAAGAAGGTTCCACAAAACCAGAGCTCCAACTTACTTCCTGCTGCGATTCGATAGAAGAATCTCCAAAACTTGTACGCCGGTCTGTGGAGGTCGATCGTCTATCGAGGGACAGATTTGGAGACGATGCTTGGTCTTGCGATGCCTCGGAGGCAACTGGATCAGCCCGTTGGGGAGGGGAGACTTGTATGCTTGGAGGTGCTGCAGTCACATCCTGGCGGCCGAGGATGCGATTCTCGCGTTCGACTTGTAGAAAGGCCAGAGGTACGTTTTGTGACGGAGTCAGGTTTTGAAGACTCGTTGGCCTGGAATTGTGCCGTGATATTAGATTCGCGCGACTGTGAAGATCTCGACAGCACGTATTCACATGCAGCCATTGAGAGTCTTGGCTTTGTGTGAGAAACTCTGTAAGTATTTGTCTTGCTTTTGGTCGAGCTGCGGGGTCGGTCGCCATCTGCGAATGGTGAGTAGTGTTTTCATCAAAGAGTGTGTGCATTATACCATTCGTCGTATCACTGAGCGAAGAAAATTGTGAGGTGCTTCCGTGTCCTCAAACATTAACCCTGAAAGCCATTCATCCATAATATCAGGCCCTCTGGCCCCATAAATACCGCATATGTCATCACCAAAGCCTTGTAGCATATCGTGCAGTGTTTTGCCTGCCAAAACTGTAATGATATCACAAAGAACCCGCCCCATTGACCATACATCCGATGCATCATTGCGTGGCTCGTGGCTCATGACTTCCGGTGAGCAATATCCAGGAGTAAGATGGGACGGTCCTTCTGTGGTAGGGTCACCGCCAGCCCAATCATTAGAAATACCAAAGTCGCACAGATAGACGCATCCTTTGCTCAGCACTATATTGCTAGGTTTTATGTCCTTGTGTCGTATATATGCCTCATGCAGATATGTCAGGGCTGAAATCAAACAGACAAATGATTGACGTAACACAAGATCATCGTCCTTGGAAAGAGGAATTGAGACACTATCCAGCATTGTTCTGAGTGACTCGTCGGCCACTGGAGATAGTATGAGGGCAAAGTGCAAGGTATCCGTATAGCTTGCTACAAGCCTAATGGTATGCGGATGGTCTATTCTTCGGAGTATCTCCAACTCTTTAATGAATAGTTGTATTCGCTCTCGTTGGTGCCTGCCTCGGCTGCGCATCGCACGCTTACAGGCAAAGTACTTTCCGTTGTCCCATGGGTTATGCTGCACACGAAATACTCTTGCAGACATACCCTCACCCAGATTCTCCTTCTCTTCGAAGAAGTCGTCGCCATATTCCAGGTGTCGGTGCAAGTGTGGTGTCGCGAACAGTTTCGCTTCGCTCATGTGCTCGGGGTTGGTAAGAATATACCGCTGAGTTTGTCGAAACTTATCCCAATCGATGTTGGTACCGACTCTATTGAATGTCACCTCGTCGATAGGTAACCAGAAATCGTTAATATTAGCGTTCTGAAACTGCTGTAATGCACTCTCGTCGCAGTCCAGCATGCGCATCAGCGCATATAGTCGTGGGCTTCCCCACCATGGACTGAAAAACTCGTGTCGCTTGAGATGCCGCTGAATCAGGGCTATAAGGCTCTCGTCAAGATATCTAAGATTATCAAAAGGCGGACGAGGTAAGAGATGGTTAATGGACTCTTCGGCAACTCTGCGCGCGGCGCCCATGATGCCGCTGCTGTGCTGGTCGGTACAAGCATGTCAGAGCGAGATGGTTCAGATCCAGTTCTTGGGGGCTCATTAGGATATGACAAGGAAGTGTGACTGCCCATGTATCCTGTTGGCGATGGCGCTTGGTTTGGGGGCGAAGGCTGCCTGCCGGGTTTTACGCAACCCCAGCTTTCTCCAACTTACCCCACTCCATCTCATCTCCACCATACATAGCAACACGACAATTTGTGGGGCAAGCATTGTATTCCGGTACATATTGCATCGAAGGATACTTCTAACCTGCTGCAGTTTTACGTCATACTACGCAAAAACCGGGATACCGGATGGCTTAGCTGCTCGCTGCATGTGCCACGGGTGCCAGAGTCTGAGCCTAATGCCGTTCACTCCCCATAGGAATCTTACGTGTAACCTGAAGAACCAATGTGCATTGCTAAACTGTTGCTGCGCCCATATACCTTTATTGCCAAGCATCAGCTACCTTTGTCGATGGCTTTGCTCAACGGGGCGGCAGGGCAAAGCCTCGTTGCCTTCAATTCCAGCCTTGCACCTTGCTTGGCTAGAACAGGTCCAAGAATGGTGGCACATATTAGTATTCGGAGCACCTTTAGGATGTGTGCCACTCTTTTGAACATCTTGCCAGCTTACAGTTGCCATCTTCCACTCAATGAACGAAGGTAGACATCTTGAACATGAGGCTCTGGGAGTGGGGCGAACCGACCGTCGATTAGTCAATCCATTCACAGACTGGTCCCACGAGAGACTGCTAGAACACGCGGAAGATTTCATTAAGAAGTCAGGCTTGAAGGACTACAGAGAGCACTTCCGAAAAGGTGCCTCTTTGGCGCAGTCTAGAAAGTTGTTCGACAATGAAAAGTATGACGGTATGGAGCTAGATCCCATAGAACGGGAAGCTCTCAGCCTAGAATTCAGTGATGATCCCATCGCCCGTTTCAAGCAGCCAACAAAGCTATACCTTCTTGTAGCTTGCTGCTCATTAGGAGCTGCTGTACAAGGATGGTATGTATAACCGTCCCTAGACTCTTGTTTGTAGCTGAGCAGAACAGGGACCAGACCGCGGTGAATGGAGCTCAGATTTATTTCCAAGAAGCGCTCGACATACACAGTACCAGTCTGCTTGGGCTCGTTAATGGTGCACCATACCTCTGTTGCGCGCTGGCATGCTGCTTCAATTATCCTTTAAACAAGTACCTCGACCGTCGAGGTGTCATCTTCATGACCTGTCTCATAAGCTCCGTGACTTGTCTGTTGCAAGCGTTCTCGCAGACGTGGTGGCACCTTTTCCTGGCCAGGTTTGCCTTAGGCCTTGGGATTGGGCCGAAGAGTGCTACGATTCCGATCTACGCGGCCGAAGCTGCCCCAGAAAATATCAGAGGTGCACTTGTCATGATGTGGCAAATGTGGACAGCTTTCGGTATCATGTGTGGATACCTCTCTGGTGTCGCCTTTGCCGGTGTAACAGTTAGTCTGAATTGGCGACTGATGTTAGGCAGCCCAGTAAGTGATGGTATCCTTGCAGATCGCGTGTGCTAATACCGTCAGACTGTTCTTCCCCTCTTCGTCGTCCTATATATCTATACTCTACCAGAGTCTCCACGCGTGCTGCTCAACAAGGCACGTAAATGCAAAACAAATGCTTACGGACAGTACGAGAAAGCCTTTCTGGCACTTCGGAGCCTTCGAAATTCCAAAGTGCAAGCAGCACGAGATATGTTCCTGATGGACTATCTACTCGAAGAAGAATCGAAGATCATGCAGGACCAGAAGCGTTTCAGGGAACTTTTCACATTCGGCCGTTGTCGTCGCGCGCTTACTGCATCAGTCATCTGCATGTTCTTACAGCAGATGTGTGGTGTGAACGTCACTGCCTACTATTCGTCAAAAATAATGAAAGACAATGCAAAGTGGTCCGACAGGCAGGCTCTCTTGCTGTCTGCAGGCTTTGGCATCATAAACTTTGTCTTCGCCTTTCCAGCAGTCTGGACCATAGATACTTTTGGACGACGCAATCTGCTTCTATTTACATTTCCATTCATGGCCTTGTTTCAAGGAATCATGGTGGTTGCCTTTGCCATCCCAGACGGAAACGCGCGGCGTATTTTGGCTATATTGGGCATGTATCTGTTTGGTATTGCATACTCTCCAGGCGAAGGGCCCGTCCCGTTTGTGTACAGTGCAGAATCCATGCCGCTCTACAATCGCGACTATGGAATGGGAATCGTTACAGCAATTAATTGGCTCTTCAATTTCATTGTGTCCTTCACCTGGCCAGGTATGAGCGGCGATGATGGGATGAGACCTTCTGGCGCCTTTGCTTGGTATGCAGTTTGGTGTCTAATCGGATGGTGGCTGATTTTGCTGTTCGTACCGGAGACAAAAGACCTGACGCTGGAGGAACTCGATCAGGTGTTTGAAAGGCCCACACGTGATTACATGAGACACGGCATAGCACAACTCAGGTGGTTCATTGGGTGGCGCGTCTTGAGAAGGCCTTACATGGAGCACAGGAGGCCAGTTTTCTTGCGACTAGTTGAGCCGAAAAGACCGCATGACCCTAGAGGAGATTTTGGCGATTCATCTTACGACATGGGGCCCATTCGTACGTAGACCTCAGTCAGAGTTGCGATGCTATTCAAATAATCTAGGCTAGCCTAACCAACTGGCTTATCTAGTTGTCGTCTATTGTTCAAGCGCCATTCGCTGGCTGTACATACTGCTTTCCACCAATGACTGTCGTCAGCGTTCCGTTGGCCTGGAAGATGTTGGTCATCGCATCAATCTTCAAGTAAAACCCGGTTTCACTTGTAGCCTTGGTGCCTGTGATCACACCGTCTTTAGATTGAACGATATCAGATAGCCAACGCAAGTTGTTTTCCCATATTTTCGGAGGTGTGATGGATACCGTCACATCTTCGTAGCCATTTAAGAGGTGCTCATCATCATCAGAGTAGTCCGTATAGTTAACTGCGACACGATTTATGACTGGAGCACCAAAGAACTGGACCTGGGCATGCCCAGAAGTTTGACCTTCTAGTATATATTCCCCGGGCGGTATTGCCAGTGGATGAGGTGGAAGGGCTATTGGATGGAATGGTGTTGCCCATGGAAGGTAGTCCTGCACCTCGTATACCTTTTTCGGTACTGTCGGTTTGCGGTTCTTCAGTTGCGCAAGCATGACGCGATACTCCCTACCACCTTGCGTGGTCGATCTCGGACACTTCAATGGATTCTTGCCTCCGCATGCCGGGCTACTCACAATAGCCTGCCAATACACAATTTTCATTCCATCTAGCGAAAGAGCCGGGTCAGCTCGCCCGTTCCAATTCGGGTCATTCACTGCGCCGTTGTTTCCGTCGCCTTCAGCGTTGACCTGTTGTCCGAAGTAGTCCCCACGGTCGCCATACCTGTCGATGAGGAATGGCTGAAAGAACCGTCTTGCTCCATTATTCCTAACACTTGCTGCAGCAGTCAAAGCAACGACGTCGATAAGTGGAGGTATACCACGAAGTCCTGCCATCCACATCTGTCTGTTGCTTCCTCTTGTATCCATTGTGACGAACCACTTGTCATCTGCGGAGAACGCAATAGGATCCGCATATTCAGGATGGCTTGTTAACCGTCGCACTATTCCCGTCTCGACATGTACTGCGTAGAGGTCCACGTTTGTTGACTCGGAAGGGTAACCGATGTACGTTATCTCATCTCCCGAGCCGCTGAAGCCGCGGAGTTCGCCGACTATAATAGCGTCGCGATGAATGGTGAGATGTGTACCATTGGTGCTAAGAGGATTGGCACGTGTAGGATCTACTAAGATATTTACATTTATAAGGTCGTAACGGGGGACCAGAGGCCCAGAGTCGGTTGGTGCAGGGTTGAATGAAAGTCGCCCAAAGTATGCGAATTGGCTGTTCGATGTGAAGGAGCTCCATCCAATGTGAACATCATCAGGATGAACACGCATTTCGCGAGGGGTTTGATCTGTTCCAGGCCAGTGAATAGGGTAGATGCGAACGCGATCAGGTGTGCAAGATTCGCTGCTCACTTGCTCGCCGTTACAATCCAGAATATTATGACCCCATATCGCTTTGGTACCACTGCGGAAGACATGTGGGTAGTTTCGCTCGGGCTGTAGCCCTTGAGCATTCTCAGCCAGTACACCACAACTAAGACATTTCCATTGATTCCCGTTGCTGAAGTTGGTCCCATCAGCTTTAACAAGAATCAACTGCTCGCCATCGTAGATACTTGACGGATCTGGAGACGCAGGAGCGCCGGCAAATTCTACACTTAGAATGACATGTTTCCCGTCTGGTGTGAAGTCTCCGGAGTGGAACTCGTGGTTCTTTAGGTCGCTTGCAATACAGCCTGTCTTGCTCGGGTTGATTTCGATTGAACATGAACCGGCTGCACGATTGGGAGCAACTGGTGGTAAAGGCAGTTCAGTTACTTCGATAAGTTCACGTGGCGGTGGAGCAGGTACAGGATTCTGTAGCTCTCCAAAAAAGTAGGTATCTTGACTGTCTGCTTGTTGCTGGAGAAACCCAATGCCGTTGGGTGATGTAATGGAGGCCACAGTCTGTACGATTAAGATAAAGCCAAAGATATACATGATTGTTCCTAAATTCCAATGTAGCCGTAAGTGGTTGGTGTGAAATGGAAGGTTGAAGTGAGGATGTACACTATATCTCGTTCATCTCAAGTTTTCTCAAGGATCAGTCAGAGTAATATAAGAAAAAGTTTGTGCTGCAGGGTGCAACTTCGCAACTTGAATATCAAGTGCAGAGTAACGTTTCGCTGGAGACACAAATGAATTGGTGAGATGGCTCGAGGTGTACCTGTTGTTTCAATATCGGCAGGAGACGCCAACGTCCCGATGCGGTTTAGCTGGCACGCCGTATAGCGTATTCCATCGTAAAATTTACGACGTGATATTGCTGATTTAGCCGCTGTTATTCTTACTGTTGTTCTATTGTTGCCATTTTGGCGTCAGTGTCGTAAGCTATTACAGAGGTCAGGGGGATCTAGTGTTGCGGATGTTGGTAACCTTTGCTGTTGATCCACACCATCTCTTGCAGAAAAGTGGGGAGTAAGGTGTTGTATAACAACATTATTTGGGAGATGCAGGGCAGATGTCTGAGTTTGATACCGCACGTGATCGCACTCGACACATTCCATCGCACGAGAGATGATCTCGGGCCCTGGCTCAGCCGTGTCTATCTAAAATATGACAGTAAAACAATAAATATATGTAATTCACATTGTCATAGGGGCGCTGAGTGGGTTGATCGGTGCGATAGGCTCGAGCGGCGCCGGTGAAGGTAATGTCGAATGGTACTGTCAAGCAAACGTTTTTGCTTGGTGCTCGAACGCATGGACCAACATCAACTCTGGCTTGGTCTGATCCTTACGATCAGGTTTGAAAACACCACATAGAGAATCAGAATGTTCAATAAGATGCGTGCATGGGAACCAGTGCATGAACTCAAAACTATCATGGTGAAACATCTTGGATGGAGCAGCTAATATGTTTTCCGGAATATTCGACAGGTACTCCTAAATGCCAGGTGCGTAGAGTGATGACAAAGGGCGTCTTGGAAAACCACAATTTATCAGGCCCTACAGCAACTAGGCTCTGCATTTACTGACATAGGTGGCCAACTACGACAATAAAAGACCATGGATCGCAAGAGAAGCGTGATTGGGTAGACTTGATATGTCTATTCGTTGCAAAACTTCCGGAGTGTTATAAGTGCTAGCACCACTAGTCGTAGTATGACTACCTAGTGGAGAGCTCTGTCGAGTTATAGCGGTAGTGGTGGTACAAGTTTGTATAGTGTTGACTGAGGAGCTATTCACAAGTGCCGAGTCTGTGTTTACTTACATACAGCTGCGTCCAAGCTCCCCCACGGGTGCACCTGCACGAATCATGCGAATACCCCTTCCTCCTGATACCACCAAGTCACTTACGGACTGTATTCTCAACACGGAGCATTTATAGCTATCGAGGCCAGAAACATGCGTGATGTCAACATCAAAAACTGGCAATGGGCCGGCGAATATCTGAATTTCCTCACTTATGTCGTTGATATCTGCTGCCACTGGTCGCCAGCTCAAGGTGGCGTTGATCGTATATGGCGGCGCAGCGTCAAATACACCCTCAACAGGAACCTACGCATAGCCAGACTCTCACCAAATGACATTCTTCAGCGCCCGAAGCATACAGCTGGAAAGCCTGGTATAAACAAGAAAAAAGCTGAAAGTTATCCATGTTGTCTCCACGTTAATCAGTGCAACTAACTTCCCAAAACATAATCCGGCTCCTAAGGTCTCATGCGCGATCGTGACTGTGATACTTCCTAAAGAACTGACACAACTTTCTCCTGCCATGCTCTTGCCTGCCTTCTTGTTCGCCCGTTTAGCACCGTAGGAGTGCTGGATGACACCTCTGGTCCACAGCACTGGTGACCCGTTCGGCATAAACCTGACTGGTCGCATTGGCTCGTATGAGGCCCTTGTAGGATCGTTTGACGTGTGGCATCTTGCACACTGCACTCGTGTTTGCGCTGCCTAAATTTCTGCCAGTAGTTCTTTCCGTCTTCGCAGCCCTTTTCAATCTGTGATCAAGACTTAGTCTCTGAAAACGTGCATTTACACAGCGTTTGCATATGCAGGCAAAATGCGGCTCGTGGCTCAAACTTCAACACAAAATCCAGTGATATACTCAACGCACCCTCCCCTTGTCTTTTTCTTCTTCTGCTCTGTCATTCGGCATTTCAACTTCATACTCCTCTTCCTCGTTTTTGTGATACTTGTCCACCGCTACAGCCTCGTCCCTTGCACGTGCTGCGTCGAGCATGAATCGTACTGTCCCATTTTGACCTCTGACTCCAATTGCGCTAGCAGGCGGCTGATCAGAGGAAATGGTACCTGGGGTAACGGGAGTGTTTGGACCCGTAGAGTCGATACCATTGCGAACCTTAAGCCCATTGGGTGCAGCAGGCGTAGTAGGGGAGGTGGTGGTGGAAGGTGTTTCGGAAGCGTAAAGAGTATAGCGGGGGAGGGAGAGGCGCGAAGCTTCGGTATTGAGGGTGATGCGAATGTTGATGAATGTTTCGAGAGGATAGAGTGGACCAATCGAGGTTGAGGAGCGGTGGTGTGTATAGAGGTCGAGGAGATCCAAGAGCGTTTCTGGCCTGTGTCAGTTACACCATTTCACCATAGCTAACTGCTAAAAAGGCAGGCTGATGAACCTACCCATGACCTCTCCTCTACTTGTTCCCCACTTTGCATACCTGTGCACACCTCTGTCCACTAACGCATCTGCATCCCTCGCGTGCAACCTTGCCGCCAGCTCCAAGCACGCGATCGCCATTGTTGGTGTACTCTGCTTGAGCGGCGCAAATGTCCTGTACAGATCCACGCTCAGATTCCACGCCGTCTTCGCCTCATAGTTCTGATCGAAGTTCAACACTCGCGCAAGCTTGACCATGAGTTTTTGAGGATACCGATTTCTGAAGTCGAATCCCGCACTCTCCAGCATGAGCCTCTCCAGCCCAATGATGAGCTTGGAGTGGTTCTCGAACCTCGGATCGTCACTACTCAGCGCTTCTCCAGGTCCCACCTTCAAGTTGTAATTCGCACACAGGATTTCCTTGCTCTTCTTGAGCGTATCCTCGATCTTGCACGCCGTAAATAGCGCTGCCGCGCTTGCATCCGCCCAGTTGTACTCGTTGTCCGCATGCAGTAGCCTGAACTTATGGTAATAGATTACTGCCGTGTTGAACGTGCGAATTGGTAGTGATAGAGCTCGTCTGACTTGGTCGATCCATGCCACGCCTTGTAATCGAACAGCGTCCTCCTTAGCATCGGACATCTGCAGAGAGGTAAGGCATGTTTGGATGCGTGATTGGAAAATGTACGGCTTGGCGATTTCTATGTAGGATGGGTGTGGGCCAACGCGCGTAGAGTCATGTTCTGAAGGGGTGGTAGAGGGTGCCATATTGGAAGATTATGATGACGAGGTGTAGGTACCGTTGTGATGTCGGCGCTGTTATATATCCAGTGGGCGCTGCGAATGTGCCCCCAAATGGGGAAGTAACTTATTCGCCGAGTCACTTATGGTCCAATGACTGGTATCAAAAGAATCGCGAAATGATCTGCAATGATCTCAGGCCGTGAAAACCGTGCACTTAGCGAGGTGTGAAAGAAACGTACAATAGTGAAAGGTAGTCGCGTGGAAAAGTTGGGGTCATAGCTCCCAAATCTATTCTTGGCACCGCCGCATGTCTCAGTCACGCATGATCATCGCTCAGCCAGTCAGCTCAAGGAGATAATAGTAAGCCACATGAGATGTCAGATAGCTTATTTGAACATTGAAATTTCACTTGATATCGTATGTACAGCTCCTACCATTACCTCCTCGCCCCCGACCCCTACCGCTCCTGCGTGCAGTACGCGTAATCATATGTCTCCATACCATGAACCCTATGTCGTCTCAAAACCTGTCAACCCTTCAAGAGGTGCAGGGTGTACAATCATTACATCTATAAAAGGCAGAGCAGATGGGGGTATGTCTGCAGAAAGAACCAAGAAGCGGCACCGATCCGAATGACAAATGCAAGTGCAAAGAATCGCTAAAATTGCGCATTACGAAACAGGCATGATGTAGACTCATCTATGCAGTTGTTCGGTTCTTGAATGTGAGAAGACAGTCGTCCTGGCAAGCGTTAGTATGCAATCTTACTTGTAATGTGGTGTGGTTTAACATACCATAGGGAAGATTGTAGCGAACACCTTGATCTCCTCACTCAGATCGGTGACCTTGTGATGCCAATCAAGCATCATGCTAGCCTTGCCGATCATAAGCATTAGGTTGGCCTGCGCGTATGTCTGGCCCAGGCAGTAATGCGGCCCAGTACCGAACACAAGCCAGTTCTTCGTCTGCTGGTCTGCGTCACCAGTGATCCATCGCTCAGGTTCGTACGAGTCGGGGTTAGGATAAGCCTCGGCATCGTGCAGGGCCATGTACGTGGTGGGAATGACCATGGAGCCTTTTGGAACAGTGTATTCAGGTGTAACAGGGAAATCCTTCTTTGCGAGGTAGGGGACCATAATTACAGGAGGACGATAGCGGAGGACCTCCTTGACGACCGCACGAGTCCAGGGCAGCTTCTCAAGAGCGTCCAGCGAAATTGGGGCGTGGATGTCGCCGTTGCGGGCGTCAATGTTCTCTTGACGGACCTTGTCGAGGTACTCTGGGCGGTCAGCCATGATCTGGAAGAGCCATGTAGCAGCAGATGAGGTAGCGTCCTGGGAGGCGAAAAGAAAGGTGAAGAGTGTCATAGAGATCTCGAGGTCAGTAAACCATCGGATAAGCATAGCGGGTTTTTCCGAATCGTCGACCTTCTCACCCTTCTCGATCCTCTTGCGGTAGTTCTCCGATTCGATCATGTTCGCAACCCAGAAGTCAAGAATGCACTCCTTCTTGCCGCCAGCTGCCATGCGGACCTTGGCCTTCGCGGCGCACTTAGAAAACTCATCCAGAACCATGTCGGCGCACTTCTTGCCATACCAACTCTTGGTGAAGGGCAGAATGATAGGGAAGTTGACAAGTTCGAGCGCGGCGGTGATGAGGTAGTAGTCATCCGCAATCTTCTTAACGGCTTCCTCAGAGCAGTAGTGGCCAACGAAGGTCCTGCAGCTGACGGCGGTGATCAACAGCCGAAACTCTTGCATGAAGGGGATGTGTTCGCCCTTGTTCTCGACCTGGGAGAGCTCGACGAAGCGCTTGTAGTACTCGTTGTAGATCTCCTCCTGGCCGGGAAGGTACTGCTCGAGCGCCTGGCGAGTGAACAGGCCATTGAGACCCTTTCGGTAGTCGACGTGGGCGCGGCCGTCAAGGAAGACCCAGTTCTCAGGGCGCAGGAGCTTGTAAGCAGCATCGACAACGCAGGGTTTGACGAAGTTGGGTGAGTTGAAGATCTTGCGAGCCATATCGCGGGTTGAGGCAATCACGACGAACCTATGGAACGATTATCAGTACATGTGCAGAAAGGCAGAGAGGGTGGGGGCTCGTGTGGCCATCATTTGTCGCCGCATTGATAGTGGGAGACGTACTTGTGGAAGACAGAAACGCAGCTCAGCGCGCCAGACGACCATTTTGCGTGGTACTTTGTGAAGCTGGGGTTAACAGAGTCGAGGAACGGTCCCATGAACGGTGTCTTCATGGCAGGTCCAACGATGGAGCCCTTTCGCCAGATGTAGATGACTGCATTGCTGTCAGAAACCTGTCCTGCACTTTTTGTGTCTATACTTACACTGGTCATAGATGACGGCTGCAATGAACAATGTAAGTACTGCCTTCCAGAATGTGAAGCCATTGATAACAGTAGAGAAGAAGCCGGTAGTATCGAACTGCGTGATCATGTGCGCGACCTTCGCGTCTGCCGTAGGCGAGACGAAACTCGCATTGAGCGCCATGTTATTGCCGTCACGCTGCACACACAGCGGTCCTGGATCGCAGAAAGAGTGTCGCAAGAGTGCGAAGTGGTCGGAGGCGTCAAGAACCAGAACCGATACAGTCAAGATAATAATCGAGGGTCCCTCACGTCTTTAATTGCCCTCTTGGCGGCACAGCGGTGGCCACCCTTGATCCTTCATCATTACTCCTTTTTGCAGCCCTGTTGCCAAACTATACCTATTCTTGCCTAGTCGCCGAAGTTTGATTTTCGGTTACCGGATTCAAAGGGTATCCGCTAAAATGTGTTGACCGCGCGATGCTTGCAACGTTGTACACGGCAATGCAGAGTAGAGCGCTGCAGTGATGCGTTCTGCAATCATAGTTATTGCATCGTCTGTAGATGATTAAAATGGATAGCTGATGCTAAGTATTCTCACAGTATGAGGCTCAGGATCAAGTCGAGATGTGAACAACGATGATCGCGGCAATGTCTCACCCCGACCCTCGGTTTTTCAGGCACAACATGTTGTTGATTGGCTCCAGGCATATGCGCTGACTGATGCCAAATTACATGTTTATCGTGTCACCCCAGTATCCCTCGACCTCCCTCCAGTGTATCACCCCAGCGTATTACATGTTCCCCACAAATGGCATCGAGTCGTGATATGATGATACTTCTTTGCACCATCGTACTAGACTTTGCGTACACAGCCTGCTGCTATTGGTTGTAATGTACGCACAAAAGAAGGCTACAGGGCTTTGCGTGGTGGCTATTGGTATCATATCTTCGTGTTATGCACAGCCATCCATATTTGTTCTAGTGATGAACATGGCTCAAGATCGAACCACCTTGAGGAAGCAATGCTATTGTCGCCGACACTCAGGCTCTGCGCTTGCTCAAAAAGCTTGCCCAGTCTGTCCTCTGTCCTTGCAAGTCAACGCCCACGACTCCATCCCCCTCACGCCACCCTTCCCAGCTCTCCAAACCATACAGATGCCTCATTGTCGGTCGTCCATGTGGACAGCTCCATGGCTTGTCCATACTACCCATGTGCCTGAGAATATCCTCCATCTGGGCGTTCTGCAGCGTCTTCCCAATCATCACAGAGCTCCTGCATGCGCGACTAGCCAGCAGCTTCCTCACCTTGCTGGGTCTCGGTATATACGGCGAGGTTGAAGTCGAGAATGACGGCGGATCTTCTATCACTAGAGCGAGGAGCTCTTCGAGGTCTTTAGGTGTAAACGTCACTTCCTTGGACATGGGCAGGCTGGTGAGCGTAGCGCGGCGCTCTTCGTTGGATGCATCCATCTCGACGACGAAACCATTGGCGGTCAGGGCGTGTGCGTTGGCCAGGATGATCTCTTCTTCAACAGCGGTGAGTTCGAGGGGATGCGGTCGAACGAGACGCTGGGAGACAAGCACGGTTGTTGCCGAGAGGCGTTCAAAATTGTACTTCTCGTCTGAAGCGTGCTGATCAATGATGAAAAGGTCTGAAGTTGGCGAGGTTGAGGTAGGAGGCCGGACTGCAATGATGAAGCCCAAATTGAACTGGCCAATGATGTACATCTCGTTGAAGTCCGCCTTAGTCACTGTAAGGCTCAGCCGTTCTTCGGGGTCCTCCTGGTTCAATCGTGTATTTGCGGGTAGTACAGCTACTGCGGCACCCAGGCTTGAATCGATTTTGCGAAGGTGCCGCGCTATTGTTGAGACCTTCGTCTCAATCACACGCTCGAGGTTTATAGTGGAGTGTTTGTTGTGAGACACCTTGAACAGTTTATTCGCCCGCTTGAGATTCAAGTCTGTTGGGCGAACAGCTGCTTCTTCAGCCTGAGCAATCAGCCGCAAAATTTTTTCCTCTTCACGAGCCTTCTTCTCCTCTTCGTTCATGTACTCTCCATCATAACCTTCCCCTTCTTGGGCACCAGGTACAGGCGTGTCATCTTCTAACGGCTCCCCTGCCATGAGCTCAGATGGTACTGGAGTGCTTGAAGAATCTGATAGATTGTGAGGACGAGGCTCCTTGGGCGCTTTCGATACGGCTCGTACTTGGCGCGAAGGCGAGCGCACTGTCGTTGGCATACTGCTATCATGTTCTTCATCCTCTTCCTCATCACTGTCCTCTGTTTGTGTACCGGGGGCTGCAAAGCCCCGAAGGCTCTTCATAAACAAGGAGGCTTTCGGTTTCTGGCTCAGAGGTGTGCCTGTCAACGAGAACTTGGGTGTATGGATTCTGGCTCGCCTAGCAGATCTTGACTCGCCACCACTTCCTATCGTGGTGACCGTTGTGGTATCCCCGACAGTGATGGTCGCCTGCTGTTTGGGCGTCCGCATAGATCGCATACGATCGAAAGCATTTTGTATACTGCTCTGCGACATTGTCTTTTTGGGCGTTTGCTTCACAGCCGGGACAGGCTCCTCATCATCTGTCACATCTTCTTGAGTAGGGCCTGGGGATCTGGGTGACCGCTCGCGCTCAACTCGGCGGGTATGTAAAGATGCTATGCAGGTATTGAAATCCTGCACAGCCTTAGGAGGCGAACCTAGTCCAACCGGCGGTGGGGATCCAGGCTGTTCAGGCTCGAAAAGTGGTGACTTGGATCTCGGAGAGGGGGCGCTCATTGTGCGAACTGTATTCTCGGGGGCCAGACTTCGTCGACTTTCCTTTGTATGGAATACTCGCTCGTCTACAGCCCTATCTTTTTCTGACGAGCTACTTCTCCGTTGTCTAGGTGGCAGTATAGTCGCTCGATCTTCTGTATCACGCTCTGCAAATCTCTCAATCAAACTCGCCTTGATAAATCCTGGAACTGCGCTTTGTTTCAATTCAGCGTTCGCAGGTGTGCCAGATTTCTCCCGGGTGTCATGTTGTACTTCAGTTGTACTTTTAGTATTGTTACGTTCATCCGTTGCAGTTGACAGCGCGCTATCACCGGACTGCATCGAAGGTGATCTAAAAATCAATTGCTGCTTGCCCAGAAGCTGCGCTTGAGGAACACTCTGGTCGTGGGTAGCGAACAACGCGGCTAAGGACTCTTTCAAGCTCTCTAGGAGCACCGTCTGATCGTGTAACATAATCGTCCGTTTGTCCGGGCTAACATTAACATCGTACGCTGCAGTATCGAGTTGTATGTCGGCAAATATAAAAGGCGATTGGGTAATATTGTAGGACTTGTAAACTTCGTTGAATGCCTTGGCTACCTGGGGTAGGTTACAAGGTCGCGAATTGACGAAGAACATCTGCCTATCTGGAGTCTGGCGTCCCTCGCCCACAACAGGACGCGAGATGTGACCAATTATTTTAACATTCCGCGAACCCGAGTCTTCGTTTGTGCTCAAACTCTTTGTATTCTGCGTAGTACCCGGTCGATTGGAGGGATTCATCTGAAAATCGAGATCGAGAGGTATGAGAGCAGCAGCCGTTTTCGCTCCATAGACGTTCGATATGTTCCCTCTTGTGCTGGGGTTCGCATTTGTGGAGAAGGCAATCGTCTTCTTCCCTTTGGGCATGAGATTACTCACAGAGAACTTTACGCCCACGCTGATGCATGCATATGCGTTTAGCAGTGCCAGCGCCTTATTATATTCTCGTTTGATGTTCTTTTCCAACTCCTTTCGCCGCACAGGCAGATTGTAGAAGAGCGTCTCCACTACTACAGTTGTACCCTGTTTAGCCGCCACCATCGATGTCCCTTTGAGCTTTCCAGACTGCTCAAAGTCAAGTTTTGTGCCTTTGGGGCCATCACTTGCCCGAGCGGTAACGATGTGAAATTTTGAGAGTGCACATAATGATGATAGAGCCTCTCCTCGAAAGCCAAATGTCTGTAGAGAGGTGAGGTCGTCATAGGTGGAGAGCTTAGAAGTATAGTGCTTGAGGGCTATCGTTTTGTAATCGGCAGGTGCGATACCACCGCCATTATCGTGTACTTCGATGCCATCAAGGCCATTGTTCTTGAATCGTACCTCTGCACAGCAGGTCAGCCGACAAACATGTCCATGTGAAGGCGAGAATACATACCTATCGAGGTGGCGCCTGCATCAATGCTGTTCTCAACAAGCTCCTTACACACAGACTGCAGATCAACAATTACTTGACCTGACTGGATCTGGTGGACTGAGCGCCCGTCGATGAGCTTGATAGTGGCCATGTCGACCCATTACGTACATGTATAGAAGGATGCAATGACCTCACGCGAAGTCGCGCCTACCAGCAACGCGTCGTGGGTGGGCCAATCAGAACCTTCCGCTAGCGATTTCCTTTCCACAACCGACTAACCCCACATCTACTTGGGCATTATCTAGACGACATTTGCTCCTTGAACAAAAACTACTGAGAGCAGCTAAAAAAACATGGCTGACGCTACCAATTCAGAAGTCCTGCACACCGAGTCTTCAGCCCAAGAGCAGAAGCAGTACGTAAAGCTCACCAGAGAAATGAGCTCGTCTGATACCCACCAAGGATAACTGCGGAGAACAAAGCTGCCTACTATGCCCTTTGTCGTAAGGCTATGTCAGAATGCTTCAGTCTTAGTACTTTGATGTACGAGAGGCTCCCCGAAGAACTTCGAGACATGGTGTATTGCTATCTTTGCGACGATCGACAGATTCCACTTGGACCGTACTATCATTTCCGAAAATACGAACCACTCAAAGGAGGCGAAGAAATAGTCATCGAGGAAGTCAGCACCGACACAAACTTTGAGGAACGGTATTTTGAAAGGTGGTTATCCTCGCCTCAGGATGGACAAATCGTACTCCCTGATGGGCGTATTAAGACTTATCATGACATCTACCCACCGTCCGATTTTGTCATGCCCGAGAAGAGCCATACCTTCATGCCAAGCTACATGGGTAAAGAGATTGCACTTGAGATGTTGAAGTCGTACTACAAGATCAACAGCTTCTCTGTTTGTAATGTTGTGGGCGGCTTGGACAGCCTTTGCGCAACCGTAGCGCCAGATATTCAGGAATCAACTACCAAGGTTGTTCCAATTGACCATATCCGCAATTTGCAGATACGTGTCAAGTGTGAGCACTTCGATATTCCAGCTTTGCCCCTCAATACTTTCGGTCCTGCAAGCTCCCCATATGCACGGGTCGAGCAATTTGCCCAAGAGGAAATTTTCCTTCGAGGCACTGTGGAATCTCTGGCAAAATTTCGGTCCAAGATACAGACATCGACCCCACATGAACTGGACGTGGAGATTGTTCTCATGTCAGATCTGAGGAGCTGTACGAACGAGGAATACATGCAAGCTCGCGTAGTCAACTTCCTGCAAGCAATCCGAAATTTTGTCTATGAACTGGTGCATGACCGCGAGAAAACTACTGTGAGAGTCACACATCAAGATGACGGACTCATGGCATTCCCCAAGAACTACACTGGGCTATTCCAGCTGACAAAAGATCAATGGAATTACGTAGGTGGACTTTTATTTTTGACTTGAGTTTTTCTTCTATTAACATGTTTCAGGAGAAGTCTAAACAGCAGCCAAACCACGACTGGACCCACGATTTCTGGATTCGACCGATCGAGGGTTACGAGCTTCCCGATGTAAACCTATCAAAGCTTGGCGGCTATTGCGTTAATACTCTGGGTACATTCCTCCACGAGCGATGGGGTACCCACAGTATTCTACACAAGACAACCAGCAATTCTCCGGTGATGCAAGGGTTTGCATGGCCCGTCGGATACCCATACAGTCCAGAAGTTGCGAAAGAGCTAATTAGCAGGTCATTCCAATAAGCATGAAAGAAGTCTAGCCGATCTTGGAGAAGTGACAGAGTCCCGATGTCCCATTCCTCAGCAACAATGGGATGGGCTTCTCACTGCATCTGCCTGACCAAAGTCTCAGCCTTGAAAGCAACGATAGAGCGACCATTTCTTGATCGTTGGATATTCAATAGAACTTCGTTGCTTCTCTTCATGGCTTGATTTCCATGCTTGATTTTTGGAAACAGGCTGAATGAAAACGGGATAGTAAAACCTAAAGTGCAGTCATCAAAATTTCCATGAACCAAGTATCAGTTCTTGAAATATAGTATAGGTAGTTCACTGCTATAGCACAGTACAAATTGAATGAAGTCTTTCGGAGTATTCGATAAGATACTCTTATATGAACATGGTGACTGCAGACTGGTCAACAAGCAGTTAAAGTCAACTCGGTAGGCGCTAGGCTATTATAAGCTAGTTCTTGCTCAATATAGCTAGACTGATGGGATTTGCTTGTTTGTCGACAAACATGAGTAACTGTCACCCTATTGACATACTTAAAGGCAAAATTTCACGTCTTACCTTAGATCTTCACAATTCGGTACCCACCTCTTTGCGCGGTAGCAATGTCATGTCGCTATCTCCCAACTACCATGCTATCTATGTAACAAGCAAATTAGTCTTCGAATAGTTTGGATCGTTTCCAGGGCTTGCTGTCATACGTTTGAAGTTCCATAATTTGAGTGAAGGATACAGATATTTTCTGGTAGTCAGAAGACATTTTAAATGCCAGTATCCAGGTAAAAATCATTTCGTTGGATTTTTTACTTGTTCTAGCTGTCCTATATAACATCAGGGTTGATATGCACGTTTCTCCATTCAATTTTACCTGTTGACACGGCAAAGGGTATCACATAGGTGATAGGTGAACCAACAACAGTCGTTGCAACGAGGTGAGCAGATGGGTTGATTGTGATTGATTCTT
>JALRMI010000196.1:0-53036 GCA_026120165.1 Leptosphaerulina australis
ACTTTATGGCTTTGATCGATCCGATTGGGAGCATGATTACAAAGTTTGGAAGCGAAAAGAGGAGACACTCAAAGCTATTCTGACCGATATTCCCGCTACGATCTACAAACACCACATACCGTTGATCAAAAGCAAACACACCGTCTGGGATCGTCTCAAAACTCTTCACGATCATATCGCTCCTACTGACCCAAGTCGCAAACATGATCTTCGCCGCCAATAGGAAGACATACGCAACACCCGCCGAGTGCGCAACCAAAGCTTAGAATCCTGGCTAGACGACTGGCTTCGGATCACTGATCTCATGATCTCCCTGAACATGCCGGAAATGAGCGAAGGTCAACCCAATGAACACTTCCTCAACACCGTCATGGGTATCAGCGAATCTTGGGCAACACAGAAGCTCCTACAACTGCTCTCTGACCAACAAGACCCTGATAAAGCACAGAACCTGCAGTCAATCAATTCACTCATAGCAGAATTTCGACAGTTTCAACGCATAACTGGCAAAAGGACTCTCAACGCAACCTTCTCGGCAACACTGGGCATTACGAATGGACATTCTAACAGCAAAAAGGGAGACAAATGCCCCAATAAGAACTGTTACTGCGGACTTCCACATTGGTACAACCAGTGTGCCTACATTGTTGCTCATCTCCGTCCTGCCGATTGGAAAGAGGACAAAGCCATCACCGCCAAGATCAATGAAGCCCGCAAGAATCCAGCAACAAAAGCCAAGTTCGACAAGGCCATACTTTCTGCTGAAAAGTATAGACAGAAACACGCCGAGTCTACTACCAAGCCTACTGAATGCGCACACTCAAGCAACTCCTCGGCCATACCATTCGACGACGGCACCGTGATACCAAAGCATGCTGGCGCAAACTGCGTCTGGAGTGTCTCATCGACCCCAAGACTCTCTACAACACACGCTTGCTGGAAACCGCAAGGGACTTTTTTAGCAAGCAACGACAGCCCACCCGCGTTCATCAACAGATGGATTATGGATCCTGGTTCCAACACTCACATCACAAATTCAAAGCAATGGGACTTTATCCACACTCGGTTCGCTTCACACAGTGACGTCATATACGCTGGATCACAATTGATTCCAGTAATGGAATACGGGACTGTAGAGGTACCGATCAACTCACCAGAGGGGGTAATCAAGATCCTTCTCACAGAAATTGCTTACGTACCAAGCTTCTTCTCAAACATATTTGGTTTTTCTCGCTGTCGATCCCTGGGTCTCCATTTTGACTCAGGCAGTGATATGATCTACCAAGCGCCATCCAGGAAGCCTGTTGCGCTTCTCGAATACATCAACGGACACTGGCTCATTGACGCCCATGAGGGATACAAGCCTGACGTCAAACAATACACAAACATGGCTGCCCAACGGTCCTCTCGGCCATCGAGGGATCCCAAGCCTGCTCTCGAAGTTACTCCACTCGAGCCCATCATATCTTCGCTCATCCTGGCCCAACCACCATTGCCCATCTTGAGAACGCTGTAAATGGCTTACGTCTCAAAGATGGCCACAATGCACCTAAATGGACCGAATGCGAAGAGTGCATCAAGACCAAAATGAACGAACTGGTCTCACGTCGCCCACCAGAGGTTCAAGCTACCAGACATTTCGAGCGAATCGCAATCGACATCATACACCTCTTACCTACAGGACAGCAGTGTTACAACCGTGACAAGTACCTACTTCATGCAGTTTGCCAATACTGCAAATGGCATGAAGGTGAGACAATGGAACACAATGACAAGCACTGGGTCGTTCCTGCCATCTACCGCATTATTGAAAAGGTACAACGTCAGTTTGGATTCAAGTACGTTGTCATAGTACTACGGTCCGATGACGATCGCGCACATACCAACGAAATGCAAAGTGATCTCCGAGGCGTTGGTATAAAAGTCGAGCTCACGGCTCCGCACACCCATCACCCAAAAGGTCTACAAGAAGCTGCTGGGAAGATCATCATGGCACGCACAAGAGCAATCATTATCGCAGGCAATATTCCATCCACTCTTGTGGGGCTTCGAAATCGGACTCTGCACCTCCACGTGGTGAAGCCTGGGAACCTGACTCTTTGATAGCTCAGAGCCAGCGCAGAGACGTTGTGTCGATTATGGAGATGATCATTGCCTGTGGTGAGACAGTGCACAGTTTTCGTCTTAACACCTCGATATATACAAAAACGGGAGACCCTCTATTCCTGTTTTTAAACACAAGGGCACTACCACGCCCAATTCGAATAAGGCTTCTGCTCACCCAGAGTCACCACCGATTCGCCAGAGCACCGGCTCTTCACCACAACATAACGACCGGAACTGCACGCGGTTCCAATCATATCGAACGTCAGTCTCTGTGACTTGACAACAACTGAATTCCAGGCAGCCAGCAAGGCCTTGGGATACCGAACTTTTGGAGGAAAGAATGGAGGACTGGGCTGGCACTTTCTTCATATCACACTTGCCTCTGCCTTTTGCTTTGCTTGCTCTGCTTGCACTGCATCGGCCTTTGGGTCTCAACCCACATCATCTCTTGTACTACTATAGAAACCACCCTCATTTGACATCACCCCCCTTATTACCAGAGATGCAATTTGCGTTTCTCATCTTCAATAGTCTAGGACTCAGATAGGACGTTAAATATAAATCAAAATCAAAAATCAGATTCGAGGATGGTGAACGGCGCTATACCGCATATGATTAGCGCGTCACTGTCGTCGGTATTGTCATTTAACCATACAAAACGTCGTCATCGTCAAATAAGCGTCATGAATACATAAACGACTTCAATATAAAAGCTCTGCAACAAACACAGATCCCTGAGGTTGAATCTGTAAACGGGGAGGCCTTAGCGGGTACAGTGACCTGAAAACATATTCTCCATTACAGTTGCGGTCCTTAGCCTTGACAGTTTGTTTGTGTCCTGGCTGTTCACCCCAAAAGCCCCATCTTCTACCATATCCGGTGTCGCTGCTACTGAGAACGAATAACAGAGGACGTGTTAATAAGGTATTTATACCAATCAACGCTGGGACAGAGAGTGGGATCACTTTCTGTTCTAACAGGACACAAATTTGCAGGCCATCAAACATGCCAGCGGCGCAGAGCTGTAGAATCTAATAGTTAATGATTCTCTTCTGGCTATCTACAGTGACCACTGGTTCCAATCTCCGATCACCATGCTGCCAGTCTTCCTGTATCGTACGTGGAGAAAGGCCGAGTTATTGCCCAATCCCAACCTCGTCAGACCTCATTAATTGCACCGGTCTCTCTTACCAGTTGTTAAAGATAGTATAGTTGTTTCACACGATACACGTACAGCTTCCTATGCAAGTACTAGCAGTATGACCTCTAACAGAATGTGTGCTACTTTTCCCCAGCACACGCAACCTCGTCCTCGTTTCTGACCTCAAATAACTAGTTCTGCGAATCGAACACAGGAAGGCAAACCATCATCTTATCCTAACTTTTCTTAAGAGGTGTGGGATAAGATCAACGCATCCCTTCTTCCCTCTTCGGCCTTAAGTGTAGTTGGTGTTTCCAACTTCGAGTCCGGTGCTTACAACCGGGTATGAACTGCTGTTTTCAAAAACGAAAGCTAGTTATAGAGCCACAGTGCGAAAGATGCGAACAGGATTGAAATTTGATTATTACTGACTCCTCTGTTTGTCGGTACAAAGGTATTCTCTGGAAAAGGTCCACCCAAAGTCTCTGGAGTCAGAAACTGAGGGTAATCTGGCTTCGAAGCTTTTTTTTTCCAACAATCGAACTATCTTACGAGTACATTTGGTTCAATTTGAATGTCTTTCACGCTCTTTTGGAGCAAATGCCCTTAATGCCTAGAGATAGGATGCATACGGCTGACATGACGCTGCAGTGGGAAATCATTTGTTACCGTAGCGCGGAATGGGGGTTCTAGGATATTTTGATACAACCATTTCAGGTAATGAAATATGTTGATCGTGTTTCAATCTCTTCCGAAATGGTGTTGACAGAGCTTGAATATGCTACCAACGCATTTCGTTACATGAAATGGTTGTATCACAACATCCTAGAACCCCCATTCCGCGCTACGGTATTGGACAAAATCCATTTTACGAAAATAAAAACCCAAAAACTGAAACTATTGAGGTATTGTATGTTTCTGTGTCACATTAAGTGGAATCTCAATGCGGTTCCTCAATTCCATCTCTATCCGTGTACTCTCTATTGGCGATTCCACCGCTCAATGTAACAGCCAAGCGTTGGCTACGCCTTGGTGATTGGTCAATGAACTAGCTTTGTTACCAGCTCGCAAATGATGTTGCAGTATCATCAAACTGCGCACAGTCGCGAAACAGAATCAGCTGCTGGAACGCGAAGCCGATGAGAGATGCCATGATTGTGGCAATGGCGCCGACAGTAGCGACATAGCTTGCCAGGATTAACTATTTTCGCTTCAAAAATGTGAGTACTTACTAGATATGCTTGAGTCCGATGTTATATAAAAGTGATACGGATCCCCAGGCGCCACGACTAGCGGAGTCAAATCGTTCCATTTGTGGAAGCGGCCGTGATTTACAAATACACTGCCATTTAGACTGGCTGATACCTGAGAGACGATTAGCGCTCAAACGGACTGGCCCAATGAAACGAGAGAAGTAACCTTCGGCGAGGACGATCCCTACACTGCTTCGCATGAGCAATGAGAACAACGAGATGATAGAGTTGATTGTCACCACTGAGGCAATGGCTTAGCCTGGTGCGCCATAAGCGTGGCAATGAGTCCGGCAAGAGAAAGCACAGAGATCACGTAGCTGCAGACCTCAGCGGTCCACTTCATCCGCCATAGAAGTGCAAACTAGTCTATCGTGTGTCCAGCCTGATTGGATTGAGGCGAGTATTCTTGCGGCGACTAAGCGAATTTTGCGAAGTTGCACGTGCGACTTTCGAGGTTTCTTGAATTTTTCTTTCATAGCTGTCGTTGATGACGAGGAATTGAGCGTTGAGTGATTGTCAGCGATCTCCGAAATGTTTTGCTATGCACGTAGAAGCGGACGCGCAGAGGGTTCGCGTTGATTTATTTCGTTGGACGTGGTCGATGCTGGTGCCGAAGGCATAAGTATCTCTCGCAACGGTATGTTCAATCTTTGGTTCGTTGTATCGATGTCGACACTCAAGAGCGGTCTTGCTGATGGCTCTGCAGCACTAATCGGGAACAGTGGTCTTCAGAGTGCCTGCAGTGTAGTGACTGCAGCGGTCTGACCAGGGCATATCCTTCCCCGTCTTATAAATCTTCCTATTGGGGATCACAGGGCTTGCGTGCCGTGTTGGATCCCAAATTAGCGTTCAATGTGTGCGACCCAGGGCTCTGCGTAAGCCATACATTCAGTTCAACATGCCAAAGCACAGCTAATTTCGATGAGAGGTTCACCTGAGACTGTACCCATTGAGGTAGTTTCTGCATCTTCGCTTGCTGTTGAGAAACGTGACTGCAGTGCAGGTCAGTGAGGGGAGTCAGGCCCATTGACACGGCAGGTGGTCAGGGCCCCAAGCGCATCATAAAAGGGAGGCTTCACCCAACTGGTAGAACTTAACGAAACCAATACACCCCACAGCCATTTCTAACTATGATAAGGTCATACCATCTTGATACTCACCAACAATACTGATCAAGTAACTTCCTAGAGACCTAAAATACATAAGGATGCCACCGCGAACGGTTCACAAAGATCACTATAGCCCGATACATCACTAAAGTCTATATTGAGACTACAACAACTAAATCTAACGATGCTAGATAAATGTTGTTGTCGGTCACAGACCTTAAAACTGTGTTATCATGATTAACATCGGTGTTGTCGGTAGACCTGCCCGTGAAATGGGAAAGTATAATGTACGCTGTTAATCGACTACACGTAGATGTCGCAGAGCGCTAGTCTACGGTTGCGCAATGGCATAGGTTGGGATGAAAGTATCAAGGATGAGTAGATCAAAGAGTATGGATTTGTTATGCTATATCGCGAACCTCCTACGTAGCAAGGGCCAGCAGCGAGGTCTAGGTCATCTACTAGCTTGACAGTTGTAGGCTCGGATTCTTGGGTTTGCCCTCTCCATATTAGAAGAGGTTGTATATTTATACGCTGTGAGATACCGTTCGCTCGATCCGCGCGATACCCCATCTGGCTACATAAGTTTGTGCCGTATCAGTGAAACCAACAGGTGCAGACTGGAAGAAAATTACACCGACAGTGCACTTTGAAAATCTGGCTGAAGATTGGGAGAATACCAATGATGAAACCCTACCTAAAATTCAGCGTAGCAAACACAAGCTGGTTGAAATGTCAAGTGACCCCCCGACAAGAGATTCACAGATACCACAAACAAATTTTTTGGATGAACCTAGTAACTCATAACGACAAGCTATCATACTGTCTAGCAAGGTCACTACAGAAACCTCGCTGCCTCTTATTATAACACAAGACAATTCGGTTATCCGTTCTGTCACTCTTATAAACAAATCAAGCGTTGCTCTACTAAACGATGTATTCACTACAGCCAAGAAGGTCGTTTTCTAAGGTATTATTGGACCCTCCCCATTCAACCACCAGCAACAATGTCGTGGTCGGCTTCACAATTATTCTAGCCAGTTCTAATGTCCTCGATGAAGGTGATATGACAACAACGCTATCTAAGCCATCTACAAGCTGAGTACAGAAAGCCCCAGTGGCTGAACCGGAACTGACCCAGATCATGCTTACAGTCATCAGCGGTTATCAAATGTCATTGCTAATCAGACACTGCCCTAGGCTAGACACCGACTACTGGTTATACTACCACCTCAATCACTACCAGCAGTCACATGACAATGCTCTTTGTAGACAACAGAACTAAAGATCAGTGCTTTGCTAACCACTATCTTCACATACAGATGATCGTGGGCTAGATGAGCATTAATGTGGCTACGCAACGAACCGTCATGAACAGCAGCCAATTAAACGCGGCCCTTTAAAAACACACTACCAAGAGCTTCAGAGTCGAAAAGAGTTTATGTAGTTTTTTTGTTTCATTGTGGGTATAGCTGTACTTTTCTTCGTTTCTTGACAAAATCTCCCACTAGGGTAACGGGAGAAACGCTAATGTACGAAAACAGAAGAAACCAGGCTAAAATGTTTATGTGAATATATTTGGTCAATCGCAGTGCGAAATATATATAGAAGAAAGGAAAAAAGAGGAATCCATTCGGGGGATACAAGAGAGAAGCAAGAAAGAAAAGAAGGTGTTTCAGGCTTCTAAGCATAGTCGTCGATAAACATTCTTCCAATGATGCTCCTCTTTAAAGGTGCTTCGTCACTGCACACCTTCATGTACAGATCCATATCAGTTCCTTTACCCGGACAACTAAAAACCGGATCATCAAGATTCAGTTTCGGCTTTGGGAAGTCAACATAGTATGATTGCGTTGGGCAATAGCTTCCTCCGGCGCAATTCGCCTTCCCGCACGCTTGCTCCGGACTGTCCATCGCTAGCCCCTTATCATGGCCAGGGCAGGCACTCGCATTCTCGCCCTTTGCACAGTTGACAAACGAGATGTCATACCAGATGTCGCCATTAGCGATGCTGTACTCGAACTGCGTGTGTTGACCACTAACGAGCTGGTCGGTTCTGCTGATCTTCAGCGAAGACCCGCAGCCATTACAGGCGCTGCGAAAAGGCTCTGAATACTTTGAACGCGACGGTATGTGGATCGGTGGCGAGGAATAGCCTTGGTCGACGCTCCAGAGCCATATGTCGTAGGGGCAGCGATTGCTGACTATTGCGTTACCGATTGCGGTTGCAAGGCCAGCTTGCAGTGCAGCGATGAAATATATGTATCTGGACAACATTTTCGAGAGTATAATAGAAGTTTCCAATAGGTATATTGGACAATAGCAATAGCTGTGGTGTTTGAAATGGTTGCAGCAAGAAGAGATTGATAGTTTAATGAATGAGATTGTGGTCCTCAGAACCACAACAAAGGATTGTCAAGGTATCGAAGAAAAGACTGTAACGGAGTCAAAATCCCAAATGAGAAAGACTGTGTTTAATTGTAAAGGACTGCGTTTCTGTATCCCATGAAGAACGGTATCTCAGCTCCCTTTAAACAAGTTCGGAAAACAATGTATGCATGTCAAGCAGTTTTTGGCTGAAGACTGCACCTTGAAACATAGCACGACCAAAAAAAATACAGTCGGATTCGGCCCAACGGGAGGTACAGAAATAACATTGATGGGGGCGTTTGGATTCAAGATACATATGGTGATCTCTGACTCCGGTTGGTCGGTCAGCTGAACGGTGCGGGACGCTCCCTTACAGTTCCGGGATGGATGAGGGCATGGGTAGATCTGAGATACGGCAAGATTGTGGAAGTCTGCTTACAGCTATGAACTGTACGTTCTCGCTGTCAAGGATACAGCGTACAAGAATACGAATGCTGCGTCTTAGTGCATGACCGTCAGTGCTCGCGCAAACGGTACTAACATTTGATCTAGCGGAATATGAACGTTCATCCGAGCCGTTTCATGGATACTTGGCGGACTATATTATGTTGCAAGCTCACACACACTACAAGGTCCAGCATTGTCCCAGGTACCAGTTGAATTAGATAGGTGCACGGACCGCTATGGTCGCCAGAGTTGGACCTGGAAGCGGTGCACAACTAGTTGTATGTTCATGAGTTGGCCGCTTTTGCAAGCACGGGTTAACGTTCCAGTAATGTGTTCAAGAGAGGAGAAGACGTCAACGACTACCAGCTCACTGATCGACGCATCGTGGAAGCTGCAGTTGGTGAGACTTGCATGACTAGACCTTCAGCGTGGCTTGTTCTGTTTTCGTAGAGCCCACCATGAGTATACTGCATGTACATGACAGTACCAACCACATTCTTGGAGCCCAGAGTAGACATGTAATCTTGAAACATAGGCGTTGCGGTAATCATGCTCTCAGTATTTAGCGAGTGCGAGCATGCATTACAAAGCTTCCAGAGCCATATGGCACGACTCTGAAAACTCTTGCATTCTGCAATGAGTTGTCTCATATCATTACAGGCCATGATGGCCACGGAATGCCTATTTTTGATTATTCTTGATGTTGATGTTCTTCCACTGTTGTGATGAGGGTGGTGCTTTCCAGACCAGATGCCGACACCATACCGGAAGCAGCACGCACATAAGGAAGACATCGCAGGGCCTGAGGTCGAACAAAAACTTCTCCTCCTCAATCATACTCACCATAGAGTTTGCGACAACTCAACAATGCACGAACCCTTGAAAACTTGTGCTAGCAATGGTAAGGATGAGATGCCTATTAACGCGCGCTTAGGTGTCTACATGGCCATACCATTTTGATTCGAGTCCAGGACTTCTTTACCACTGCTTGTGAGCACTCAGTCTCCAGGGTGTCCTGGTGTCCGGCAACACATACCCGTCTGGCATCTGAGCAGCACCGAAATCTTGCCTTTTGATCAACGCGTCAGTGCTGTCATTATTGGGCTTTGACTTGCCCAACACATCTGGGGCGTTTGACGGCCTCTCTCGGCAACATGAGTATCGTTGAGGTGCTGATTCCACAGTATCTGAGTCAAAGTCATCCACATGCATGCACTCACTGGGCACTGGCATGAGTCCGGCCAACAGTCGTCATGGTGCAGAAGTGGACGCGCGTAAAAAAGTCGTGTGAGGAGTTTGCAGGCGCGAAGCGAATCGTTTCGAGTTTCGAGCACTGCATTTTGCAAGCTGATGGAGCCAAACGGCTCAGGCGGAGTTTTTCTTGACAAACAGTCAATAGATGATGGGCTGAAGGTCGATCATCGGTAGATGTGGCCGAGCCTTTGGCGGATGCACTACTGCAGGTCCTATCTAATCGATAGGAGTCTTATCCTCCACACTTGCCAAAGTACCGGCGTCTTGAAACTTCGAGCCGCTTCTAGAGGATCCTTCGACCGATTAGCCACGATGGTCGTGTTTGCGTGGACTGCGCAAGTTGTGATGTGACAACGCTTCGAGTCGATCGAGGGATGAGTTTCACCAGGTTGCATGACCAGAGACGCTGGCGAGAGAAGGTGCATGCACAACGGGAAAAGCCAACGTAAGAAATTATTCTGATGGGTCTACGAAAGAAAAAAACCAGTCAGACCGCAGATGCAGTGCAGCGCTGAGCATAAAAGCAACTCTTCCGAGGACGGCTGAGCTTCACGGTAGCCGGATGACTGATGCGCAACACTTATGCTGTGCGACTCAACTCGAAAATGATCAGGAGCATCCAGTAGATTTCGTGTCTCGACTGGAAATCGTCCTATTGCTTCAGGTGCGACCAGAATTCGGTGCCTCATCTCTTCCAAGATGAGGCTTAAATCAACAAATTCCCAAGACAACGGGTAGCAAATTTAACCCCTAGTCAGAGTCGTTACTATACCCCTCAATATCGCCAGGTATTAATTCGCCGCATCCCAGACGATACAGGTCGAGAGATGACGTATCTTGATAACTTGCGTGGTTTTCGGCACTCCAATGTTGACGCCAGCAATCCGTTGCACAAGACAGAACAGAACTGCCAAATCACCAGTGGGATTGCCACTTGCAGACAGATGGTGACACGACGGCTCGCCCAGCAGTGTCATGAGGTACTGCGATGTTGTTTCGTGTTTGCTGTGGCCTTGTAGCTCAGATGTCATGGCTGCAGACTGCTACGACGGACCGCCGCGAAACATCTCCCATCCTTTCTGACGGACGTTGCCAACGGGATCTTCTTTCTCAAGACTCAACGTTTCATCATGTCTATCGTCCCGTGTCTTCAATCCACCGCGGATCCACCTCGAGAGGCTCGATCTTGAGTCTCGAACTTCTCGACATTTCCGCACAGACTTGGGAATCATCTCCGCCACCTGCCGAGCCCGTAGAGCCACAGGTGTTGAGAATCCAGGCTGACACTGAGAATTGCTGAGTCGGACTTTTGTGCACGTTTGCACAAGCGACCACCAGTGATATAAGGTCCCACGCTAAATCTCAACCTGAAACGTGGCCTCCGAACTACAAAAAACTGTACGAATGGCCAATAAAAGAAGGGTAATAAACGATATCCAACTAAGACTTTCCTTATCAGCATTAGCGGCTCGTCCGGACTTCCTGAAGTGCGTGTTTGTGAACGCTCCTTGTGCACTTACCCCTGCGCAAGTCCATGATCGCCAATTGTTACCCCTGGTGCCCGTTAGGTTTGGTTTTGTCAACGAGACAACAAATCGAAGCGCCAACAGATGCAGAACACGACGTCATTGTTGCGCTGGACTGGCCAGCCATGCTACTGCATCAGGTGTAATAGCCAGTCCGCAATCATGAAGAGCTGGATTCTAAAACAGTGAATGAGATCAGGCGCACAACTAGGACTGGTACCAACCAACGTCAAGCCGCAGGAAATTAAATGAAAGGACCCAATCCGGTTACCACAGACTCGGTGGGGTTACAGTTTTTGTCTAAGCGTTGTTAGGGCCAGGCACAGGAGCATCTGCGGAGACCGGGGCCGTGGCGCTCGCATTCATCTCGAGCAAGCGCGGCACGGTCTTAGTGCAATGTGCGTATAAAGTATGTGATCTCCTCTCACCATGACTTTCGAGATTCAGGTCTGCGACTTCCAGGTTCTCGACGAATACACTCATTCCAGTCATTTTTGACAAGACGTTCCCTACGCCCTTCGGCAACACATTCACTCAACAAACTATCCAAAAAACCAACATCGTCAAACCGACAAGTCAATTCCAGTCAACTCATTACCAACCTCAAACCTAACACTATCAAAATGCGCGCTACCACTGCCATCCTCGCCCTTGCCGGCTCTGCTCTCGCTGCTCCTTCCTGGAGCCAGCCCGAATACAAGGAGATCCAGAACGTTCACGTCGTCTATGAGACTGTCGTTCACACAGTCTACTTCACTGAGGGACAGCAGCCCCACGCTAAGCCCACCCACAAGCCTGCCCACAAGCCCTCCTCTGCTGTATACCAGGCCCCTGCCGTAACTACTGTTGTCTACGAAGAGAACACCCCTGCCCCTACCAGCGCCGCTGCCTACGAGACCCAGGCACCTGCCCCTACCAGCACTAAGGCTGTCGTCACTTCTGCTGCCCCTGCTCCTTCTGCCACTGCTTCCGGCTACCAGGGTATCGTCGACACTTGGCGTGCGAAGTTGGGCCTCAAGGCTCTTGCCAACGACGCTAAGCTTCAGTCCAACGCCATGGACACTGTTGTCTCCTCCAACGGCAAGATGGTCCACAAGCTTAACCCCGGTTCTTACGGCCAAGTCCTTGCTCCTGGTAATGCTGATGACTTCGAGCACGTCTTCGTGGGTGGCTGGCTCTGCGAGATCCCTAGTCTCCCTGGTCTTGACGGTGTCTGCGCCACTCAGTCCCAGGGATGGGCTTACGAAGGTCAGACTGGTCACGCCGAGATTCTCACCTCCGACAGCTACTCCAAGATCGGTTGTGCTCTGCACGAGGGCATTTGGTGCTGCGATCTCGCTTAAACGATTTATGCACCATGGAGTTGAGATTCCAGGGGACCTGGAGACATCACTTTGGCTCGGGAAAAGCTCGCATAGCACGCGCTGGTCAAACTTCACTTCTTTTGTATCGTACCTTGGTTGTACGTTTCTTGTTCACCTTAGGGGCAGCATTTTGCTGCAATTGATCATTCACGAATTACGATCCCAATTTTGCATTCAACTTATTTTGTGACATTGTGCGTGATCTTATCTCAACTTCTTTCCCCGGCTAATAAACCTGCAATTCCAAGGGTCATTTTAGGGTCCAGTTTCAACACAGAAATATCCCGTAAAGCAGAGGACGAGCCTGGCACCCCTGAATACGACCACAGCGGCTGCGGAAATGAGAGCGTCAGACGTCTGGGCAACCGAGGCCCATGCACGAGATCGTATTTCTTAGCTAAGCCTCTCAAATCAATAGCTTCTCCCAAATCAATGAAGCCCAGCGCCGCCTGCTCCAGACACGAGCTGAGAGACAGAAATAGGGCACGATGCGCCACAACTGCGACTCATCGAGACTGAGTTACGATTTGTGTTGTGCACGATGCGGATTGTCATGTCAGTGGCGAGGTATTGCACAGTGCGTTCTTCGGTACTTTCCAAGCCAGACCCTAGCACCTGGCTTCTCGGCAGCGCGACCGCCCAAACTATACAATGACATGTCCATCTCAATTTCAAAATCTTAATGCCTCATTTACAAGGCTGTTTCAAGCGCAGTTGAGAAATTCTGGACTTTTGGTAGTCTAACGCCCTTGCAGATGATCGTTCCAAGTTCACACGATGAGCACATGCATGCAACAGAGCTCTATTGCACTTCCAGGCTCCAGTAATGAGAAACTGCTCTGGTGTCTGGTTTGGTCGATATGGAGCCTTCGGTGCATTGTTAGCTTCTAGTCTATAGAAGATACCAATGTGTCGAATAGGACCTTGGTACTGGCTTAATCATGCAGTACAACCACGACCAGATGTACCAGTACCGGTGTGTGGCAAAACAGTTTTCGTGGAATAGATTCCCGTTGGATTTATCATTTTACGGTTGCATTCAATATGGACGCGTAAAGACCAAAGGCTGCGTGTTCAGTGCAGTGTCGAGAATTGTCGTAGAAGCTAGCTGTTAAATCAGCTTCGACGGGGCCAGTGACTATAGGCAAATATTTTACTTGCCAGGCGCTTTTTCAAAAGAAAAGCCTTTCTGGTAGTTCGAAGACACTAAAAAACTGGATGATCATGGCTCTGGTTTTCGCTATCAAGGTTCGAGTGTTCATTCTGACGATTGATATTGTGAACAGAGTGAAGTGGTCCGTGCGATTATTACGACTCGAAGGTAGCCTCACAGTTGGGAGCTAGCAATTCATACTGTCTTAGACGCTTATTTCTCATCCTCAAATGGTGAGCTGCTTTTGCTTTCTCACTAACAAGTCTGAAATCACAACACTCACAATCTATATTCTGTAGTGCAACCAGGAACACCTTTGAGGTTGTCAATTGGACACGAAGCTCAGTAGCGCAAGTTTCTCTTTGTTGTTCTGTCTTGAGCCAACCACGTCAACAACATCAGCATCGGAGATGGATACGATTGCTCTCAAGAATACAAGATGGAAAGTGAATCGCACAACTCTCCACTTGCCAAAGCTCAAACTAGTCTGAACTTGTGATGCTGAGAAGCTTGTACCCGCTGCATCACGATTCGAACCGATCGAACTCAAGCACCAAATTCAAAGTTAGACCCACTGGAAGCGATAGCAGCCTACAACAACGCAATTGGAGACGCAAGAAAAGAATCAAAGGGAAGAGCCCCAAGAGTTCAATCAATGAAGTGCTACATTAGTGGGACTAGAGAATGTGTTCTCAACGGCGAATGATGGCTTTCTCATCACATGCCTAGTCACTTTCTGCTTCAGAATAAGGTCAGCCTGTATTCAGTTCCAAGGTACTTCCATTAGTTCTAGTAAGTACTGCAGGAATGATATAAAGTTATACCAGGAAATCCACCCCACTAGGAATAAGAATCACCGGCTTCAAGCATACGGGAGACTCCCATTCTACCCTATCCTCAGCTCTAGCACTAGGATGTATGCACATATTCAATGCAGAACCAGTAATATGCCCTTCAAAATACTACAGTCTATGGTCAAAATGCAGATTGTAAACCCAAATTCCCCTAAAGACGATAGCAGGTCCTGACCAATGAACTTGCACCATTTGAGACCATCCTCACTGACCAAGGTAGAATAAGTTCTTACGATTCTGCCTCAATACTACAATTTGGAACATTAAGCTGCAACGTAGCCGAGGAAATATACTGGGAGAGTCAAGGCCTTGTTGGCGCAAAGAAACAAGCGCTGAGCATAAGCTCACCAACTGTACTGAATGGAGCGCAGACGTGGGTGAACTGGAAAATTTGGTGTTCAAGACAGTTTGCAAGAACTGGCAGCTCCTTGCTGACATATATGGCACATGAACCTGCACCAACTCCGGAGGTGCGGCATCCATCCAATTGAGGGTGAAACTATCCTTCAACAGCTGAAACTCTCCGGCGACAATACTGACCAACGTGCCGCAGATGGTTTCCTGGCCTCATAGTGACACGACAGATTACAATAGCACTCGCAGCCTCAAAACACTTTTACATCATTAATATTCGCAAAAATAGCCAAGAAACACTGCAGAAATACCGCAAACAGTTCATAACTGCTTGTGAAGACCATTATCTGTACTTCCCACTTCCAAACCCGACCGCTCATTTCAATGAGACGTGCAAAAGAAACCATGTATTATCTTTCAATTACCTAATATTTTGGATGGTAGCCACCTTGGTCAAGGGCTATTGCACTAAGTCGCTGGCCTGACACCAATGATTCTTTCACTCTGGATACCTCAGAAGATGAATCTCGCAGTACTAAGACTTACGTAGGTAGTTTAAGAAACGCCTCCATGTAAATCTAGGGAAGAGAGGATAGCGCGGATTTCGTCAAGTGTAAAGACCTAGAGAATGGACACGCTGCGACTGTTACCGTAGAGAAGCATCAATTGGCACGTCACTAATCTAGTATACTGCCTGTTCTGTTGCCCCTCTGAATCTACTGCTGTAAACGCAGATCATGGCTGCCTTGCTCTGGCGTGCCAGCGATTTCTTTCCCTCTCTTTCGACGCTACTTGACATCTCTCACTCACCTTCTCACGGCCTCATTCCCCCCTGTTCCACTTTTAAATATATGGTACTACCACTGGTTCTGTTGATATGCATGGCCTGTGTTCAATCTTAGCTGATATGATAAGCAGATACAAAATTTAACAGTATCCTTGATGCCATCTATGAGGGAACAACTGGGGGTGCTTCTGCGATAAGATTTGGTCTGACGGACTCTTGGGGGTGGTAAAAAAAGATTTTATACGTCTTTTTTATTTTCGAGCAACATTGATGTATTCTTATTTGCTCTCTCGTCCCCTGGTCTTCGCGTCTTGCTTTTCAGTCTAAAAACGTTTGCTTTCTTCACAGTATGGTTTTCTCCAAGTATCTACTGCCTTCACAGAGTTTGCTCTACTAATTATGAATTCCTCTTTCCCACTCGCTTATGTCAATTGTGTGCGTCATACAGTCAGGCAATCATATTCCCAATCAGCGACCCATGTGGTGCACCATCGGTGCCTCATTTCGATCAAGATATTTCGCTGCGTCGGAACGACAGGGATCGGGAAGGTGTAGACTATCAGACGGCATTAGAAACATGGGAATGTACATGAGATAGATACCAACAAGTGGTGGTCAACTCGAACGGCCCATGAGTCTATCTTTAGCATTCAATCATCAGCATAGTGCAAGATCAAGGAAGCAATTTCCTCCAGGTGACATCCACTCGTGCGCATAATCTCTTAAGGATTTGTTTGAAGGCGAAGACAGACTTGGCGCCATTGCATATTTATAAATACAGACAGCATTAGTGATTCATATGCACTATTAAACGTTGGAGTGCAAGGTGTAATACTCGTAGAAGGCACGGATAACCCGGCCTAATCTCTTCATTGTTTGACATTGCTCGTTCTTTTCATGACTCTGTCATGATATTCATCTGTACCTACTCCGTGTATCCTCCCTCTTGCATAGCTTAGAGCTAATGCACTAATCCAAGAAACTCCGAAGACCAAGCCCATAGGGCAGTGACTGTGTGAAAGTACTTGTACAAGTCGCTCAAGTAGACGCAAGATAGCAAGATGACCAAGGAAATAGTTGGCTAGAGCCAAAATCATAGCAAGAAATCCAACCCACTTGTATGGTCTGCATATTTATACATCACCAACAAGTAGATGATAGTCGAGTGAAGACCTTCTACTGTGCGGCCGGCTGGTCAAACTGAGCGTTGCCGCGGGGTCCACCGCGACCACCTCGAAAGCCGAAGCCTCCCCGTCCGCGGCCACGTCCCCTGCCACGACCTCGGTAACCACCACGGTAGCCATCGACACTACCTTGGCCAAATGTCTCCATGTTCTTGTTTCGCTCAGCCGCGCGGAACTCCTGACCGCGGCGACCGACTGCCTCTTCGCGATCCTTCAGCTCTGAAGAAATGTTGTCGAAGAAGCTAGAGCTCTTGTTATAGGAAGCACTAGGAATGACGACCTCATCGGCTGTTTCGAAATTGCCGTTCGGCCCGTTCGAGGTTGCTTCCGTGGTCGATGTTACACCTTCACCAAGCGGAGACCCAGAAGCAATGGCTTCCTTGACCATATCCTGCTTATTGAATTTGGCATTCGCAGCATCAAAGTCATAGTCTGTAGCAGGTACCTCCATCTTTGGAAGTGGCTGAGATTGCGGGTGATGGTGTGCACCCCCTCGGCCACCTCGACCGCCTCGACCACCTCGGCCACCAAACCCGGCACCAACTCCAGGGTTTCGTGGCTGGCGCGCATGCTGTTCACGCTCACGCATACCTTCTACCTTCTGCGCTAGGTTATTCAAAGGGTCTGATGCCGGTGCTTGCGCCTGGCCTCGGCTCTGCATGTTCAGCTTAGCCATAGCTTCAGCGACCGCAGCAGTAGCCAACTGTGTGGCGTTGATCTGCTGGGTGGCGGTGCTAGCAGGCTGCTGGGGTTGCGCCGCAGGTGCGGGCACCTGCTGTTGTGCTCGAGATCCTGACTTGCTCAAATTTGGACTAGCAATAGGTACGGCCGGGATGATGCGACCACCCTTCGACCCACCTGGAGTTTTCTGAGCTTTGCCCTGCTGTGCAGCTTGCGTGTGGGGTGGTGCAAGAGCAGCCGCGACATCGGGTTTCGACTCCACAGGTGGCGGGGGAGGCTGCTTTGCAACAGATGCAGGTGCAGAAGCTTTTCCAGCTTGCTTTGCATCTGCCTTAGACTCTGTGGGTTTAGCAACACCATCAGCCTCAGCAACCTTTGGTTGCGCCAGCGACTTTTCCTCATTCGCAGGAGTACCGACCGGCACAGCACCATGAGACCCTGTTGATGACTGATTCTGACTCTGAAAGCCTGGAGGGCCCATAGGCATATTAGGAGGGAAAGGACCAGGAGGGCCATTAAACCCCTGTCCAGGTGGGAACCAGCCCGGAGGCGGTGGTCCGTATGGAGGCATTCCAAATCCCCCGGGGCCTCCAGGGAATGGACCTGGGCCACCAGGAAAGCCACCCTGAGAGAACCCTCTCCCATATGGACCTGGGCCACCAGGGCCGAAGGGAGGGTAACCACCAGGCGGGAACTGTCCTTGTTGTGGGAAGTTCGGCGGCCCTTGTTGCTGACGCTGCTGGTCCTGTGGCGCGTCCTGACGCGGTTGTCCCTGTTGGACCTGTTGCACACAATGTCAGCCAGGGTGCCTCTAGAAGCTGAACAATATGTCGTTTGTGTATGAGGTACTCAGAAGGAAGGCAACGGAAAATATCCACACGGTTTTGCGCTCTCGGTGGTTTAAATGATTTACATCCGAAAATTTTACATCACTGGACCAGAAGGCTGAAAAGTGGGCAGTGCATACTTACTCCAATGATGGCTGGATCCTGAGGCATAGCAGGCTTCTCTTTCACCTGCTCCTCAATGCGTAGGTCCTTTACATCGCTGCCTCGAAACACAATCTGTTCGTAGACGACGTCTGACGGCGGGTACTCATCTTTGCCGCCCTTGCGGCCCTCAGTACCGAAAGAGCGCACATTGTCTAATGAGACCGTAGAGGCTTCTGAATTGATCTCAACAAGTGTACCGACATAGCTGCGACGCGTCAGTATATGCGTTCAACGGCTCTTCAATGGATGCTTACTAACCGGATATCGCTCTTGGAGATGAGCGATATGCGAGAACTACGCGTGGCACGTCAGCGGGAGCTCCAGCGTGATGGAACCAGCTGCGACTGACCCGATGAACTCGGACATGGCGGCGAACTGGGGGTATCAAAACACGTATAAGAGATGAACTGAAGCTCAATGAAGGAAGGAGAGGTAAGGGAAGTCGTACGGTAATTGTGGAAATATGATGGGGTGGCTGTGGTGTGGAAGAGAAGAGCTTGTGTGGGAAGAGAAGGAGCGATCGTGGGGCTGGTAATAGAGAGCCTTGGCGGTTCCGTTAGCGAGCTTCGAGGGGGCCGACATCACCTTTACCCCACACCCTCATGTGCCCCTCAAGCTATTCGTCATGAATGCTACTGGAGCCGAAGCTGGCGCTACTGATGGGCTGAATGATGTATATGAGTCTCTTGAGAGATATAATTGGGACGAAGATGTCGAGTTCCAGACTGGTTTGAGTGCCATCCTCGGCAGCAACAGCTCGCCTGAGCAAGCCACTGAGCTGGCTCTGCGAGCGCGTTGCTTCTACTTTGCCAGGTATGTGGACTCTCCTGTCGTGTTTGACTTTAGTGCTGATAGTGTGAAGGAAATTCAACACTACTGTCGACTTTGAAGCATACAAATCGTATCGTGACGCCCGTGGTCGGCCCCCGCCACAGACAAACGGCATCCAACCGCTCGACTTCACAGAAGCTACCTACGATGCTCCTAGTGGTGTGCTGCCGACACCTACAAATCCAAACGAACCCCCAGCGCCATATCCGACTTCATTTGCACATATCGTCGAGCTCATCACGAGTGGACAGCCAATTCCTGGGATCAAAGAGATACCGAATACAGTTCTGGAGGGGCAGGGCACACAGGCTCAGAAGCCAAAAAGGAGAAAACCATGGGAGAAGGATGAGCCTGTTGTAGCGGCAGAAGGAGGAGCATAGAGGATATCGAGAACAGTAATAGACAAACACGTTAATACGCATCATCTCAGTACCCAATATCTACAGTAGTTGTGAGCTTGTCCAGACAAGCCCATTACTGGTATTCAGACAAGAAGAAGACTACATACACTCCTCACGATAGCTACTAAGTACCATGTACCAAAGATGTCGAAACATTGGGGTATATAGCGAGACAGTAAGAAATTTAGCAAATTCCGCTCCTTACGTATACGCTTGATTCTTAAGTGTGCTGTGGCCCGCCTCACAAAACAGCCTCAAGGATCTTCTCTTTCAAGTTCTTGACCTCTTCTTGACTTTCCAACAACTTCCTCTGTGCATCTTGGAACTTTGTTTTCCATGCCACTGCCCCGTGTTGGTCAGACTCTATGCGATCCGGCTCTTGCGCACTTGCTAGTGTATCCTTGTGTTCTGTGTTCTCAGTTGTAGCGTGCAGACCTTTAGCCGCCCACTCGCCAGACAAGCCACCGAATGACACAACGAAGAATACATCAAACGTCTCCTTCACCACATCAGGTTTATCGGTGCGCCCTGTATCGTCCTCATTGTCTTCAATCGGACTCTCATACCCATCGTCTCCTATGCGGAAACGTGCACACTCGACTCTCTTGACACCGCCATTTGGACCACCAAACCCGATACCCGTTGCATTCGACAACCCAAGACAGCTACTGATCGCAATACCCAGTACCTGGTCACTCATGGTCTTTGCTGGTGATGCCTGTCCAGCTGAAGGCTTTGTATAAAGCGGGAGCAGTATTGACGATGCTAGGTTTTTAGCTTCATTGCCTCGCAGACGCTTACGACGGCCAGTGAGCGGCGCACGAAGGAGCTCTGCAGCCAAAGCACGATTGAGCATTTCAAGAGATATCGATGGAAGCGCAAGTGTCGATGCTGACAGGGTTGCTTCACTCTGCGATCGTGGCGGTGGCTGCGGTCGAGCTGGCGTCTCTACCGGTGTGAAATGCCCATGGAAGTCATGATGGGTGTTCGCCCCAAAGGATTGCGCTGGGAAGCTTCGTTCGGAGCCAAAGGTGACTGCAGAAGATGCAGCAGCAGTGCTTGGGGTGGGGTCTTCTTCACCATTGACTAGCACAGTCGGGGTGATGAGCCGTACAGGATTACCAATATTCTGCGGTACTTGGAGGCTCAGACGTTGTCTCTGAGTTCCGCCAGCACTTATAACTGGTGATTCCCCTGTCGACGGTGGAAGTGCTGAAGCTGGTGTTGGTGGAAAACGGAAGACGGGCTCAGGCGCTGGCGATCCAGATTGCGCTCGCTCTGCTATTGGTGTCAGAGCACCAGAGTGTCTCTGTACATCAACAGGTGTACCTTCCCTGCTCGGATTGACAGGAAAGGTGACGAAGGGCCCGTCTCGTGTTGAGCGGTTGCTGGGTGGACGGCCGCGGGGTTTCCCACCAGATGTTGTACTACTGGCAGACCAGGCCGATGAAACAGCTGGCCCATGACGCCGCCGTGCGCGTGGCCTTGCGCTGGAAGGAGTTACTGCCGACTGAGGCTCGTCGAAGAAGTGATGCGCAGATGATGGTGTCACGGCGGATAGTGGGTGGGGTGTTGTAGGCTCTTGAGTATTAAGTCGCCAACGAATCTGCTGTCCGCCAGACATAGGTGATGCTGAGTAAGGAGTTAAATTGTCCTGCTGCTTCAACCGATGTGATGCGTTCAGAGCAGAAGCCGGAGTAATCGCAGATGCTGCCGTCCAAGGGTCATGTGGGGTCAGAAAGCCACCCATGTGATCGGGATGCGCACTCGTAGGATATGCTGACTGTGACTGCAATGCATTGCCAAATGGTATCGAAGTGTCAAGTTGAGGTCGCTTGCGAGCAGGAGTATCGAGTTCAACTTCCAGTTCCTCATCCACATCATCAGCTTTCCGTCGCCCGCGCTTTGGTTTGAACTTGGGGTCAAGTGCTCGAATGGCCAGGTCCTCTTCCAATGGTACCCCATCACGGCCCTCCTCTGGAAAAGGGTCATGTGGTGGAGGTATTTGCAGGTAATAAGGATGCTGCTTGTCAAGCAAGTACTCGAAGAAGGCGTCAATATGCATAGCGCGCATCCATCGCTGCCCAAAGTTAGCATATTGTTGAATTGCGCCTAGAAGTTGTCCTGAGTAAACATGGGAAAGACTGAAATATCCCCTAAACAGCAGCTGGCTACCCATGTAGTAGCAACGCATACAATGCAAGACACATCACGTACGACCGACTTGTTGACATGAGGTAGCCTCATAACAGTCGCTTCTGTCAATGAATCTATGCACCTACGCCGCGCTTCTTCTTGCAGAATGGTTCGGTGAAATCTCAGTTCAGAAATACTCGCAGAGCAGCAGGAAGCTGTAAACGCGCATCAACTGCGTCGCATGGCCGAAGTGCAGGGCTCACCTGAATGCTGAGCTGAAAGCAAAAAAGGAGAGGGAGTATTTGGGGTCTAGTAGGAGAGAACATTACGGCACTTATGCCATTGAGGAGGCATAAGGTGGAATGATACAAAGTAAATTGAAAGAAAGTGAGCATCGCCTTACCTTCAGTCTTACAGAGTATTGCTGGACCTTTTGCGTGCTCTGTCCCTTGTCTGTATCTGGCGGCGCTACGCCAAGATCTAATGCTAATTGTGTCCAAGTCTTGATCTCCCCTGCACTGAACTTTCGTATCAGTTCAAACAGTGTCCACGTGCTGAAAGCATTTCCATCACTTTTTGGAGGCGTTCGAAACAGCTTCACTAGCTCAGACGTGTCTGTTGAGAGAGCAAAGCTTGGGTTGCAGTACAGCACAAAACTGGCGAATGCACCGTCAATGGTCTCATCGGACACGTCTTGGGAAGGCAAGGAGCGGTCGTCTGGCGTATGGCTTGTGGCTGTGTGCTTCGACTGGCTGGTGGGAGATACTGTGGCGGAGTAGCGCGGTGAAGCATTCGAAGGTGTCGAGGGAGGCTGCGAGTTACGCGCCATATTTCCATAGAAGCCGTGGGCAAGGTGTGTACTGCTGAGCGAGGCATTGTCGGCCTGGAGCAGTTGATTTGGTGCAGAATGAGGGATTACAGACATAGGCGCATGTCCATTGCGGTTGGCACCTGTGCTCCGCTCGAGGCCCGGATCAATTGTTGGTACACCAGCGGATGGGTGCCGAAATGGTGAGAACGCCGAGTTGCCGTTGTTCCCCGTGTGCTCGTAGTTAGCTGTAACATGGAGGCTATGATCCGAATCTGGCTCGTCGCCATAGTCGACTTGCATTGTTTGGTTATTAAGAGGCTACTTAGCCCTATCAGCGCTCCATTCGCGCTCCGTGAAGTCTGCAAATCGCAATCGCGCAGACGGCGCAGCACGAAACACTCGAGATAGAGTCCAGTGCAACGCAGTATGAGGATCGCGAATCCAGCGCGAGGATATCAAACAATAGGATGCGATGCGCCCAGCGCTGTCGCTTAAGTACGAGAACCTCCAGAGAGGTCGCGATAAAGTCGCTGCGATGGCACGCGTTGGGTGTGAAGTATGAGAACGTGTGGTTGAGAGGTAATTTGCGATGTTACGGCGGCTCGACGCTGTCTGATTTACTTGTTCGGGCACATTTGGGGGCACACTTGCAGCTGAATATGTGCTAATTATAACTCGGTCATCCCGCCCGTTCTGGTCAACTGCACAAGGAATCGCGGCTCTGGCATCTTTGACTGGCTAATTAGTAGACCGCAGGAGTTTCTAACGATACGACTGGATCGTATTGCTCATGGGTTTTGTTTCAGACTTGTTCACATGGAGCAGTGCATCAGAGAGAGGCTATAGAGCCGCTTGTATAGCAAGTATCCTCTATGCACTTGTCGAGCTATCTGACCTTACGGAGTGCACCCGCTGTACTATGCACCAAATGAATGCTAGCAATGGTGCAGCATGAGAGAAGATCCGAAAGCGAATTTCGGTAATTCTCCATGTTACACATTCAGATGTACTCGTGTAGCTACATGCTTGATCGCTCAAATGGGGGCCGTCTTCAACTGATCTTTCTCTTTCGATATCATGAGAGGCCAGAAGACTCTAATGTTTTACCCTGGGCCATTAAGCTTGCTAGATCATGACACCTGAAAGGAAAAGACGGACACAGTGTCATAGAGGTCAAATGGTAGACTATTGCTGTTGTTATCTGAAGGCGGGAAAGGGTAGAGGTCCTTAGCGCGTTTCGGCGATCCCCACTTTTAGCCACTTAACGCGGTTCGCGTCTGTAGAACGCGTCTCTGGATATCTGACGCAGCAATCAACACTATACAGTATCATGGTATCAGAACAGCGATTGCGCAGCCGGCAGGCTCGTATGTCTAACTTCTTGCATATTACATACCAGAGTCAACTAATTCAGTTCAGACGCTCCTGGCGCAACTTATCTCGCATACACACCGAACGGAAAGAAACTCATCACAGCTGGAGTCGACAATTATTGTCGTGTGTTTACAACTGGATCTGATGATGAACCTGTCACCGTCGACGACTGTCAAGAAAACAATGCAGCAGTGGTAGCTGGCGTACGTACAATGGCATATATATGAGATGACAGTCGCTGATAAGATATGTAGAATGGATTCTTCATTACCGGCTCAGAAGATGGCACAGTGAGCAAATACTCACTAGAGGATAACAAGTTCGAAAGGATTCTTATCAGGACTACACTGCCTGTGCGAGATATTGCCTTGAGTCCTGACGGGAATTGGGTTGCCGTTGCGAGCGAGTATGTCGCTGTACCCTACATGCGGGAACTCTGCTGACAGTATCAGTGAATTGTCGGTCAACGTTGTAAACACAAAAGACACGGCAAAAGTTCGAACACTACGAGATCAACCACGCGCAGTCAAGCATGTCTCGTTCGACAAGAATAGCGAATACTTAGCAGTCTCCTGTACTGACGGCAATATCTATATGTACAATCTCGACGAAGACGAACCGGAAATGATCAAGAAAGTGGATGGAATGATAAAGAGCCTAGAGACAGAGGCTGAGGCAAGCTCAAAAGTGCTATGGCATCCTGATGGAAGGGCGTTTGCTACACCCACCGCGCTCCGTGATATACAGGTCATGTCTACGAATGATTGGGCTCGACAGCGAGTCTTCAAGACAAGCCATACCGCAGATATCACTGCGGCAACCTGGTCACCCAACGGCGCTCTCCTGGTAACTACCTCGAGCGATCTGGATCTCAAACTGTGGGACACAAAGACACAAAAATTGCTAAAGACCTTTCCCGATCTCAAAGCAACGGTGCTTGCTATGTCCTGGCATCCCACTGAGAACATAATATCATACACTAACAATGAGGGTGAGCTGTTCATCCACACAGACTTCGTGCCAGAAGAACATCTCCCTCTGCTAAACAAGCCCACTGTTTCTGCGCCATTCTTTCATGAACCCTCTGAGAACCGGACAAGGCTAGCACCTGCACCACAGGCAAATGGCACAACTCGAGAGCTGCCAGGGCGGCCGCGTCAACGAGATGGCACACCGGACTCTTTAGACGATCTTCTTGGCCCTGACTTCAGGGATGATGAGGCGAGAGAGGATGCTGATGAGGACATGGAAGACTTCGTTGTCGACGACGATGGTGCAGGCTACGCACAAACAACTAATGCTCATGGGAAGCGTACTAACGGCCATCTTAATGGCATTGAGCCTTTCTCTAAAAAGCGTGCCACCACCAGTGCCTTGTTTCGTCCGCAGATGCACGAGCCTTTTCAACCGGGCAGCACACCCTGGAGAGGAAACAGACGATTGCTCTGTTGCTCATTGACTGGACACGTGGAAACTGTCTCGCAAGAAGGACTACATCACACTGTCAGTGTCAACTTTTACGACCAGCACACCTTCCGCAACTTCCACTTCACGGACATTTTTCTCTATGACAAGGCATGCTTAAACGAAAATGGGACATTGTTCGCATGCCAACCCAACAGCGCTGGCGATGGAAACCCAGCAATGATCTATTACCGCCCACACGAGACATGGACAACACGAACAGACTGGCGAACCAATTTGCCAGCTGGCGAGTCAGTTACTGCCATTGCTCTATCTGACTCGTACATTTGTGTAACAACCAATTCAAACTACGTCCGCATCTACTCCCTCTTTGGCCTGCCTATCCGCGTATATCGCCAAAAGTCTTCGCCGGCCGTAACCTGCGCTGCGTGGCGCGACTATATCCTCACCATTGGTAACGGGCCCATCCAATCCGACCTCTCCACCCAGCTCCTCTACACCATTGAAAACATTAAACACGATACCATCTACCAAGACTCTGACATTCTCGCGCTCCCACCGGGCACCACCCTTGACTCAGTCTTCTTCTCCGCATCAGGAGACCCATATATCTATGATTCCTCAGGCGTGCTGCTCACGTTACTCAACTGGAGAGCAAACGGGCAAGCGCGCTGGGTGCCCATGCTGGACACCAAATGCCTATCCCGCCTCGCTACAGGCGGAAAGGAAGAATCGTATTGGCCGGTTGGGGTAGCTCAAGACAGCGCTGGCACACCTAAGTTTCACTGTATGATTATCAAGGGGAAGGAGAGGTACCCATCTGCACCCGTCCCCCACCTTAGCGAGTTTGGTTTCGAGATTCCACTCTCAAGCTCCATTGACCGCAAAAAGGCAATGAGCGCGCTCAATGCAGAGGAAATGAGTGATGACGAAGGGAGTGATGGAAAGAAGAGTGAGAGCAAGCAGCAGGAGCATGAGCAGTCCTTTATCTTGTCCGCAACACTGCACGCTCAACTCTCTTCAACTCTATCTTACACACGGCCTTCGTCTTCTCAAAAGCAAGATCTTATGAACCTGGAAGTTGCGATTGATCGTGCATTGCTGCAGCTTCTAGGCTTGGAGTGCCTGGCGGGCGAAGACCACGGTATGAAGGCACTCGAAATTGTGAGTCTGATGCGTGATGCGAATGGTAAGATGCTGGATCTTGCTGGAAAGGTTGCAAATCGGTATGGAAGGGACGTACTGGGGGAGAAGATCAGGGAGCTTGCAGAGAAGAGGGCCGCAGAGAGGGATGTTGAAGATGCGGATGGCGATGATGACTATGCATGAGCTGTTGCGTTTGGATTTTGACGAAAACAGGCACATGCGTTTCGGATGTAGCAGCAACAAATCAACTAATTTGAGTTCCATCCATGTCGCGATCTCACATTGTAGTGTTTTTGACCATGGAAACAAGAATAAGCAATTTATCGTGCATTAGTAAGAGAGTAGTAACAGAGAAAGAGGACAATCCATCCCAAAACGCTTTGATATGTAAGCTAGCAGTCCCTCAAAACTCCTTTGCTCGCCAAATGTGTTGTTGCTTTCAATAGCGTAGCTCCGACAAGAACAACCAAAGGTAGCGATGCAGGACCGAACTGCTTTCCACAACGCCGCCGTGCGCAGCACAGAAACGCTTAGTACTCAGCCTCGACACCCTCCTCGCCCTCGAGGGAGTCGGCAGCAACCTCCTCATAATCGCGCTCAAGAGCAGCCAAGTCCTCACGAGCCTCGGAGAACTCACCCTCCTCCATACCCTCACCAACATACCAGTGAACGAAAGCGCGCTTGGAGTACATGAGGTCGAACTTGTGCGACAAAGCGGACCAGGCCTCGCTGATGGCTGTTGTGTTTGACAGCATACAGACGGCACGGTTGACACCGGCGAGGTCGCCGTTGGGGACGTTCTGGGGGGGCTGGTAGCAGATACCGATCTTGAAACCAGTAGGGCACCAGTCGACGAACTGGATAGTGCGCTTGGTCTTGAGGTGGGCAATAGCAGCATGGGTGTCCTTGGGAACAACGTCTCCGCGGTACAACAGGCAGGTGGCCATGTACTTACCGTTGCGTGGATCACACTTGACCATCTGGTTGTTGGGCTCAAAGCAGGCGTTGGTGATCTCCATAACCGAGTTGGCCTCGTGAGCGGCCTTGGCGGCAGAAATAACCGGAGCATAGGCAACGAGAGGGAAGTGGATACGGGGGTAAGGGACCAAGTTGGTCTGGAACTCGTTGAGGTCGACATTGAGGGAACCATCGAATCGCAGCGAAGCGGTGATGGACGAGACAACTGTTTAATTTTGTCAGCCACATAAAAATAATCACAAAGCATGTACACATACCCTGAGCGATGAGGCGGTTCAGGTTCTCATAGTTAGGGCGCTCAATGCCAAGGTTCCTGCGGCAGATGTCGTAGATGGCCTCATTGTCAACCATAAAGGAGCAGTCAGAGTGCTCGAGGGTGGTGTGGGTTGTGAGAATGGAGTTGTAAGGCTCAACGACCGAGGTGGCGACCTGCGGTGCAGGGTAGACGCAGAACTCGAGCTTGCACTTCTTGCCATAGTCGACGGACAGACGCTCCATCAGAAGAGCACCGAAACCAGAACCTGTACCACCACCGAAGGAGTGGAAAACAAGGAAACCTTGGAGACCAGAGCAGTTGTCGGCGACACGACGGACCTTATCCAGGACCTGGTCAATGAGCTCCTTTCCGACTGTGTAGTGGCCACGGGCATAGTTGTTGGACGCATCCTCCTTGCCAGTGATCATATGCTCGGGATGGAAGAGAGATCGGTAGGTGCCAGTGCGGACCTCGTCGACGACATTGGGCTCCAAGTCGGCGTAGATGGTACGTGGGACGTACTTGCCCTGACCTGCATTGTGTGTCAGAGGCAGTGCGTGATTTGCATTATGCAGACAGCCGTACCAGTCTCGGAGAAGAAAGTGCTGAAGCCATGGTCATCGTTCTTGGCCTTACGCTCTTCAGTGAGGTAGCCATCAGGCTGGATGCCATGCTCGAGGCAGTAGAGCTGCAGTGATGTGTTAGCATATTCCCGCAAAGGCGGTCAAGGCAGCCATTGTTGCCCCCCTCCTTTTCGCATTGTGGGCGACGAAGAGGTGCACACAGCATGCCATGAGCGTTGAACATACCTCCCAGCAAGAGTTTGCGATCTGGCAACCGGCCTGGCCGACTAGACGCGTACAGTGTCAGTATCAACGCACATCACCAGGATGTCCCGCCCAGGACGGGGCGGTAAGGGCGCGTGCGCATGGGGGGGGTTTCATACCGTTGAGGGAAATGACTTCTCTCATGGTGAATAGATGGAGAGAGTATGAATTGGAGTCACTGAATGCCTTCTGCGTAAAAGCTGAAGGTGCTGGACGGAGGGCGGGTGGTGGAAGCGGAGACGGTGCAGTTGAGTTGTTGTTGGCACTGTAGAATTTAGTGCTGTTTATCGAACGGAAGGAGCTAGCTGGTAGCGGAGACAGTCCGTGCCCCTCTTTCGAGATTCTGGTGACAAACAACAACTCCATCAACACAACGACACGCGCACCAGTGAAGCTTTGCGTTACTCAATGAAGCTGTCCTGGTCCACGTGAGGGCATGTAGTTGCTTTTGTTCAGCTTCTTTCTCAGGCATCGTGCTGTCTACTAAACATGCGCGTCATAGCTGCGTTGCTCTGCATTGTGTCGCAGGCCGGGACGGTGAATGCCAACGTCGAGAAGACTATATTTCTCGGCCCCAGCGCTGTAAATATCCCTGATGTGCACCCCGGCTTAGAAGATCTACGTCTGTATTCACTGTCAAACCTTGAGCCCATTCTGCCAACACGGATTTCTGTGCAGTTCCCTACAAATATCAAGCCCCACGGTCTGGAGTACTGGTATCTCCTGAGCAGTTTGGAAGAGGGTCGAAGATACGAGATCCGCACATGCTGGCCAGCAACTGTAAGTCGTTTACTCTCCTACTCAGAGTACCTTCACGGAAGACATGTATTGATCATGTCACAGTCACCGACCGACTTCTGGCTCGATACCTACTCGATAGCCCAAGTGTTCGATACTCCAGATCTTATAAGCTCTCTTGCGAGTTACAGTGAGCAGTTGCCTGAACTCGAGGTCAAGAACAACTCGATTCAACAGAAAACGTCAGGAAGCCCCCAGTCGATACTATTTCTAAGAGTTCAGGCAGCAGCATCATACTATTCGACTAATCGCTCGTTGATGGAATCTCCACCACCAGTCGATGTGGACCTAAGTGAGCTATAAAATCATTTAGAGAATATCAAATAGCTAACATAGTCAGTTCTTGATCCCTTCCTTCTTAACGCCCTACCGCGCTCTCTAGTGCCAGTCGCCATATATATAACAGCTGTTGCTGTGATAGCCTGGTTCATTTCAGGATACGTCTACCGTTGGGTGCTCTCGGTCATCGAGGAAACATCTGAGAAATTGCATGCAGACTAAAACATCCTGACCGTGACAAGATCATACATTTGAGAAGAATATCTGGCGTATCACTCAATTGCCACTATATAACGTATGTCCAGCATGATATCGACTGCTGGCGCACCACCACCTCCGCCTCCGCCTCCGCCTCCACCTCGAAGAACATCATTTTTTGATGAGCTTCCTGCTGAGCTCCTGCTTGAGATATGGGAATATCTTAGTGTCAACTCATCCATGCAGTTTGCGCTTGCTTTGTTTCCAACGCTGCGACGCCAAGGTCTAATACCTCAATTAACACTGTCAACTTACATGCGCATAATTCGCGATGATACCGAGTGTCGAGTTCCTAGTGGAGGCAATACAGTGGTATTGGCGAGGCTACCGATCGAACTTTGGTTGCAAATCGCAGACCTTGGGAATTCAAGAGACAATATCAGCTTAATGTTTGCTCTCGCTGGGCAATTCTTAGGGTTTCACGAGAGGGTGAGTAAAGAAACGAAGACAAGATTGCATGTCTGGAGCCGGCGAAAGCAGTGATGGGTAATAGTTTGTCTGACCTGCTATGTATTATGTACAAGCTTAGTATCTGCTGTGCGCTTCATCATGTGAGTGCTGAATGCAGATGCCTTTTTACGACGGCGCACAGACGTGAAGCATAACACCCCTGTTTAACCTACCCAAGTGGGTGCAGGGTCGAATTAGGTGTATACAACTGCAGAGACAGCTCGGTTCACCAACGATGCAAACAATAAGGTGCTGAACTTGCGATGTCTTCTAAACTAATCCTGGGCAAGTGTGTAGAAACAGCACTGCTACTTCAAAATCAGATACATGTGATAAGAAATTCCCTCTGCCGTTACAGCACATGCCTCGAATGCTGTTTCCTACAAAAATCTGGAAGGCCCTGTGATGGCCGTGTTTTCCGTTCTACGATGACGCAACAGAGGATACCCCACTTTCGGCGACTCGTAATGTTGCCATCTGTGAACGCAGGCATTGCTCTTTGAATTGTTCCTCGTATATAATTGAGCCAATCTCTCATCACCGTTGTTCTTTACTCGTCAGTACCAGCATACAACGCTGCTACGACACCGGTCTCTACAAGTTCTAGCCCTAATCAAGTCGTCTACTCTCACAACAACCGCAATGGCGAAGCTTAACTTGACCATCCCAAGCCTAAAGCTCAACAACGGAGATTCAATCCCCATGCTGGGATATGGTACCGGCACAGCATGGTATAAGACTGGCGATGAATCTAAAATTGACCAAAGCATTATCGACGCTGTGAAAATGTCCATTAAGCTAGGGTATACGCACCTGGACGGAGCTGAGAGTATGTTCCTCTCAACCTTTTGACAGCCTCCTGCGTGCTATTGGCTATATTACTAATGAAACCACTTTAGTGTACAAAACAGAGCAAGAGCTGGGAATTGGTATCAAGGAATCTGGCGTAGAACGTGAAAAACTTTTCGTAGTTACGAAGGTCGATTCACCTAACATTCACAACATCGAAGGCGCCCTACAGACAAGTCTTAAGAAGCTTCAGTTAGACTATGTTGATCTGTAAGAATGCTCTGAGGGCCCCGGGAGTAAGCACTGACCAAGTGCAGCTACCTTATTCACCAGCCATGGTTTGCCCAAACTGATGAAGACATCCAGAAAGCTTGGGCACATATGGAGGCCGTCCAAGCCAAGGGCCTTGCAAAGTCGATTGGTGTTTCTAACTACCTTCCTGTTCATATCAACGCTCTCCTGAAGACCGCCAAAGTGGTTCCTGTATGCAACCAGATAGAGTTCCACCCCTATCTTCAGCGTACCGAGCTTCTCGCTTTGCACAAGCAGCACGGCATTGCAACTACAGCCTACGGTCCGCTTACTGCGGCTACAAAAGCTGCACCAGGACCTTTGGACGACTATTTTGCAGCTTTGTCGAAGAAATATGCTGTCAGCGCCGGAGAGATATCTCTCAGATGGTGCATTGATCAGGATATTGTGCCTATTACGACGTCATCAAAGGAGCAGAGGCTGAGCGATTACTTGAGGGTTGCCACATTCAAGTTGACCCCTAAGGAAATTGAGGAGATTAACAAACTCGGTCGGCAGAAGCATTTCCGTGGTTTCTGGCAAAAGCATTTCAAGGATGATGATAGGATGTAGACGCAGCACAGCTAGATTATGAACAAACGCAAGAATTGAACTGTACAATATCATGGTGCCATCTTTACATGCTCAAAAAAAGATAGTGTTTACATGTCAGCAATAGTGCATCTCTAGAGGTGAACTTGGGGTGAACTTGCCAAGCCTCTATGGCGAACATCGAGCTCGATGTTTTTTGGTTCACTTTCCCGTGTCACGTCCACCATTTGCATCCCAACCTCATCGCGTACCCGCCTCCCACCTTACTTGTTGCAGCCCGCAATCACCGCCTTGGTGTCTTTTCCTCCTCAAAGAGTAAGCTGCGAACTCATACGCTACCAGGTGTTGCGCGATTGTGCAACAGTCGCATTGAGGATCGTATTCCTTATCGCTCGTGTACATAGTAACCGCCACTATGTCAGGCGCAACTGCTGCAAAAGGCAAGAAGCAGGCAAACAAGAACGCCTATCGGCGCGCGAAGAAGAAGGCGCAGCGCTCTGTGAGTTTTCCAGAATCCAATGCATGTTCCTGCAACGCCGTACTGATGCCGAACTAGGAGACACCATCTGAAGCTGGCGACTCTGCGCGTGAGAGCGAACCTAAACCAGAAAGCGACACCAATAACGATGTACAGGCGGTGAAGTCTGCGGACTTGGTTAATATTGACGACATCGCGAACCAATACGACCTAGACAACCCACTCTTCGAACAGTACAAGGATGTTTTTGAGAAGTTCAGGGAACAAACAGAAGAGGAGGTAGCTACAAAAGATGTGGATAAACCAGAAATTTACTATAGTGACAACGACGATGTCAGTGAGGAGGAAGATGGCACACCGAAGATATCCAAAAAGCAGCGCAAAGCTATGAACAAGCTTTCAGTCGCTCAGCTGAAGTCTCTGGTTAGCAAACCTGAGCTGGTAGAATGGACAGATGTTTCTTCCTCGGATCCGCAGCTCCTGGTCGCTATTAAAGGAGCAAAGAACGTCATTCCTGTACCGACACACTGGTCTCTCAAACGAGAGTATCTTTCATCGAAACGTGGTATCGAGAAGCCACCCTTCGCACTACCAAAATTCATCCAGGAGACTGGTATTGCTGAGATGCGAGATGCTGTCCTTGAGAAGCAGGCAGAGATGACCATGCGGCAAAAGCAGCGTGAGCGCGTGCAGGGAAAGCTGGGCAAACTCGATATCGACTACTCAAAGCTCTACGATGCTTTCTTCCGACGACAAACAAAGCCCGAATTGACGCGGTATGGCGAGGTTTATTATGAAGGAAAGGAGTTTGAGACTAACCTGGTCAACCTGAAGCCCGGTGAGTTGAGTGAAGAGCTTAGGGAAGCACTTGGTATGGCACCTGGTCACCCGCCACCATGGCTTATCAATATGCAACGTTTCGGCCCTTCACCTTCATACCCCAACATGCGTATTCCTGGTGTGAACGCACCCATTCCTCCAGGCGCATCATGGGGGTTTCAGCCTGGTCAGTGGGGTAAACCTCCAACGGATGATGCTGGTCGGCCGTTATTTGGCGGCGACCTTTATGGTACCAGCATTCTTGAAGAGCAACAGCAACCCACACACGATGGCGAGCCAGTAGAGCGTACAACATGGGGGGTGCTTCGGGCTGAAGGCGAGAGCGAAGACGAAGAAAGCGATGAAGAGGAGGAAGAAGACGAAGAGGAGGAAGAGGAGGAAGACGCAAGCGGTATTCAGACTTCAATGACGGGCGCCGCATCCGCAATGCCTTCCGAGATTGGAGGCACTGAAAGCATTGGTGGCGAGTTCACGCTACGCAAGCAACGTAAGGGAATCGAGACCGAAGAGCCAAGTGCACCCCGAAGTGCATATCAAGTCCTACCTGAAAGGAATATCTCGGCGACCGGTTTCTTTGGTGGTGAGCACGCATACGACCTTGATGCAGCGAGAAGGGACCAGCTTGGAGCTGCTCAGAGAAAACGAAAAGCTGGTGATGTCGATATTTCTGTGGATGTAGATCAACTGGCGAATAATGACAAGCTGGATAAGGATGCATTGAAGAAGGAGTACGAGTCCAGGCAACGAGCTGAAGCCGCAGGACAATGGCAGAGCATTGATCAAGATGACCTTGCGGACATGATTGCATCTGAGAGCAGGAAGAGGGTAAAGAGAGAGTCGGAGCGAGGCGGCAAGCGGTAGGTCAAAGAGAAGGACTTTTGTATCACAGAATTGTGGCCATTTGATCGGAGAGCTCAGCAACGAGCCGGCGTTATGGATATCCAAGGGGTTCAGGGCTCGTTGCCAGCATTGGGATACGGCGTTATGCACCACAGCCAGCAAGATCGTGCGCAATAAACAGAATTGAGCTCAAACCTCTTCGGACTACTGATCTGGGTGGGCTTAGTCGGAGCTCATAGTGATAGAAGATGTGTCAGCTGGCAAGATATGCGCAAAAAGATTGGTGTTGCAAGAATATTGGCATCAGCACCGAAACTACCCTCATTGGACGGTATCAAGAAGCACGATTGTATGCTCAAGAATCGAGAATCAAGAATAAAGAATAAAGAATCTGGTGACAAGACTTGGGAATATGCGTAAAGAATTATAGCTCGGAGGAAATCGTTATATCGCCCTGCACCGCCTGCCTCAAAATCGAACCTCAACATTCCTACTGCTGACCACCAAAATCTTCGGGAAGAAAAATAACGACTACGGTCCTTGAGACGACGCCTTAATATAAAATTTTCACTGCTGTACGGTGGTGCTCATGGACTGTGTTTGGCTTGCTTACACGTGACGCAGGACATTGTTCGCGTGTTAAGGGCTTGGCTGAACTTTCAACTTTCATTGCACACCTTCTACTACAAACGCCAATCACCAACACTCGTGCTCTACCAAGCTACACATAGCAGCAGTATTCCAGTCGCTATTTATCACAGTTTGAAATACCAGCAGATTTCTAACTCACTTTACGACAATGGATCGAGACCGTGGGCGAGATCGAGATCGAAGGTTTGTCCAGCCGACATCATCGTATGCGCGCCAACAGAGCATGTTTACAATGCAGTGCACACAACATACATACCAAAGGTAGCCACTGACATGCAGAGCAGGGATGACCGATATTCGAATACATATAGACCACGTTCACCCCGTCCCCGTAGTCGCTCTCCTCTATCCCGTGTGGATAGCTACCGTGCAGGTCGATCGCCGCCTCGTCGCAGCTCTCCTCTACGCCGCAGTTCACCGCCTCGCCGTGGCCTAGCTTCTGCTGATACATACACTCCAGGCGGCAACAGTCGTCCATCTAGGCCCAGGAGTCGCTCGCCGGCTTTTAGGAGAAGATCACGCAGCCCACGCCGAGACGACAACTGGAGGGCAAGACCACGCTCACCGCCCCGTCGCAATTTCTCCCCACGACGAGATGACTATAGGAGTGACCGTATGAGGTCGCCAAGGAGAGACGGGTACGACTCATATACTCGCTCGCCGCGGCCGCGCGACCGGTCACCGCCGCCTAGGACACGTGAGGCGTCACCAGCTAGGAGCAGAGGAGTACGTTCGCCTCTGCGTGCAAGCCGATATGAGGAGTCGCGTTCGCGCATCAGCAGGTATGTACAAGGCTTCTTAAGTTGACTTGGGCTATGCTAATCCTCCAAGTCCGCGACGAAATTCACCTCTTCCTCGTGACAATCGCGACTTTCGACGTCGCTCGCCCTCGCCTAGACGCGAGCGTGCCGATCCGTACACAGCAGATACGTGGCGAAGTCGTAGGTCACCCTCAGCCAGACCTGCATATACCTCCAATGAAGCGTCGGGCGTTCAATCCGCGGCGACTTCGCGAAGATCTTCCCCTCGTCCTACCGTTCACCCTAGCAGAGCTGCCCTCGTAGACGAAAGACCAACCAGGGAGCCTGTTTCCGCGCCAAGATCTCCATTTCGCGAACGGGAAACTAGCAGAGCCCCTCGCGAGAATCTCCGCGAGCGAGAGAGAGAGCGATCGCTTCCTCGACACAGAGATGGCAGTCCTGTACGAGAGAGGAGTTCCTCGCGGAGACGGGACATTAGTCCTCCAAGGGGACCACGAGGTGACAGGGATAAGGAATTTGCACCACCAATTGGGCCTTCGTCTGCCCGCCGCAACGGCGACAGCGAATTCTCCAGAGTGCCACCAACAGGACCCTCGAGCCGTGGCTACCCTTCACCAGCTATCTCGCCACCTGCCGGGCCTGCAAGCTTATCATCAACCGCACCACCTGCCGGTCCTCGAGGCAGTAACCCTGCGCTAAGTGCGCCTACTAGACCACGCGGGGGAGGGCGTGGTGGATATCCGTACGATTCGCCACGCGACTTCTCGGGCCCACCTCGCCGTGGTTCCTGGGGCGGTGGTCCTCGTGGTGGTGGTGGCTTCCGTGGTGGCTTCCATGATGGCCCACCGTCAGGCCCTCGCGGTTCTATCACTGGTCCGTCAAGTTTCTCAGCTACTTTCCGCGGCTCCAGCAACTCAACTGCAACGACCTACCCGCGCACCATGCGCTTCCGTGATCATCTCGCCGACTTGCCAAAGGAGGTTCCAGGCGGCCAAAAGGCTCCGGAGGTATATGACAAGAGCAAGATCCTGAGACTTGAAGACGAGGCTAGAAAACTTCGAGAGCTTATCGAAAAAAAGGAAGATGCGAAGAGGGCGAAGCTAAGGGAATGGGATGCCCTTGAAAGAGATGCTGAGACGGCACAGCTTCGTGTCGATTTGGCGGAGCAATCGCTGAGAAATTTGAATGGCGAAACGGAGATTGGAGGTGCTGCTTTCTAGTAGTAAGCGAGTATCGGGGAATGGTTTCGCTGTACATATGGAAGGAGCACAGACATCAGTTGTGCTTGCTATATTTTGTGTATGGTTGGATTGGGAAAAGACTTCTTGCATATGTTGTTCGTTTGGTAGCATGATAGCGGGCGCGGGGGCTTGGCAGCATATTCTGAATCATACCCATGTGCGTCAAATGCTATACTGTAATGGATCTATCTAGGGCATATGTGAAGACAGTTTGATGGTCACTCACCTTCATGGCTTGGTAGGGCTGCTGGCGGATTTCCTCCAGTGGCGATTGGTCTATGCATCCCCACCTCAATCCTTGCTCTGACTCGCAGCTACCGGCGCGCTAACTTTTTTACCATCAACGCCTCCAACTTGCTCGACCGAGGTCTTCTAATTTGCGGTTGCAAATATGGTGGGCAAGAAGGTAAGAGGGAGACTTTGAAAAGGGGAAGGTCAGTATTCCTAACATACGTGCAGGAAGCGCCAAAAGTCAGCCCCAAAGCTCATCTACGCGGGGCAGTGAGGGCGAAAGCTCCATTAGCAGACAGCAGCATGCAGGAGGCTGATGAGGGCAATGGGGGACCTGTGAGTGTTGATGGTTTCACCGCAGAAGGACAACCACCAACAGATCATAATCTGGACGCCTCTATGTCCTCTGAAGCCACGCGCAAACGCAAAGCGCCACTCAACACGCAAGCCAAAGACGAGTTTGCTGCCCTTCTCGAACCCTTCTACTACGGAAAGCGCCTTGACGAGCCCATCAATACCGCCCGTGACAAGTGGAACCTGCTTCCCGCTTTCTTAAAGGTCAAGGGGCTGGTCAAGCAGCACGTCGACTCATACAACCATTTTGTAGACGTCGAGCTTAAGAAAATCATCAAAGCAAACCGTTTCGTGCGTAGCGATTTCGATCCTAAGTTTCTCCTTGAGTACACAGATATTCGTGTTCTATCACCGAACCGACAGGAAGAAGATGACCTCGACCATCACCGTAGTACCATTACGCCGAACGAGTGCCGGTTGAGAGATATGACATATGCTGCACCTATTGTGGTGGATATTGTGTACACAAGAGGTAATGCAAAGGTCAAGCGTACAGGAATCAAAATTGGAAGAATGCCGATAATGTTGAAGAGTAACAAATGTGTGCTGGCTGCAAAGAACGACCGTGAAATGGCGGTAATGGAGGAGTGTCCGCTGGATCCGGGGGGCTATTTCATCACACGTGGACAAGAGAAGGTGATCCTGGTGCAAGAACAGCTGAACAAGAATCGCGTTATCGTTGAGAGCGCGAAAGGAATCATGCAAGCTAGCGTTACGAGTTCGACGCACGAGCGACGCACCAAGACATATGTTATTCAGAAGAAAGGACTCATGTTCTTGAGGCACAATACGCTATCCGAGGAGGTCCCTATTGTTTTTGCGCTGAAGGCATTGGGCGTTCACTCAGATAAGGAGATTCTGCTTATGGTTGCTGGAGACGACAGTGCATATCAAGACAGCTTTGCCATCAACTTTGAGGCCTGCGCAAGAGAAGGCATCCACACACAGGAAAAGGCCTTGGAGTATATCGGACACCGCGTCCGACTAACGAAAAAGCCCGTCGGCGCATCGCGCATGCGAAACTACCACCTCGAAGCCATTGAGTGCTTGTCCAACGTAATTTTGCCGCATGTTCCAGTTGTGGGCACAAACTACCGACCAAAAGCTCTCTATGTTGCTTTGATGGCACGAAGGGTACTAATGGCAATGCAAGACCCAAAACTTGTGGATGATCGCGATTATGTCGGCAACAAACGCCTCGAATTATCCGGACAGATGCTGTCCCTCCTCTTCGAAGATCACTTCAAGCGCTTCAACCACGACTTCAAGCTCAGCATTGACAAAGTTCTCAAAAAGCAAAATCGTGCCCAAGAGTTCGATGCTTTCTCACATTTCAGTGTACACAAGAACCACATCACCATGGGTATCGAGCGAGCCATCGCTACAGGCAACTGGAGTCTGAAGCGTTTCAAGATGGAAAGGGCTGGTGTTACGCATGTGCTCAGTCGACTGAGTTACATTGCCGCGTTGGGTATGATGACTAGAATCAGTTCGCAATTTGAGAAGACAAGAAAGGTTTCTGGACCGCGTGCGCTACAACCAAGTCAGTTCGGTATGTTGTGTACTTCTGATACGCCTGAAGGAGAAGCTTGCGGTCTTGTCAAGAACCTGGCGCTGATGACACATATCACGACTGAGGATGACGAGGGGCCGGTACGCAAGATTGTGTTCTTGCTAGGCGCCGAAGATATTTGCACGCAAACTGGGGAGGAGATACATGCAGAGGGTGTCTACTCGGTGTGTCTGAATGGTACGCCTATTGCTGTGACCGATACACCCAAGCGATTCTTGAACAGTTTCCGAAAGCTCAGGCGAATGGGTCGCATTTCAGAGTTCACCAGCATTCACATTGATCATGATCACTGCGAAGTTCATATCGCAACAGATGAAGGTCGTATCTGCCGACCAATGATCATTGTGGAAAACGAGCGCTCGAAAGTCACATCACGATATCTCAAGGCTCTGCGAAAGGGTACCATGGAGTTCGAGGACTTCCTGACAAGAGGCCTTGTAGAGTATCTGGATACCAATGAGGAAAATGACACCAACATCGCACTGTCAGAGAAAGATATCAACCAACACACCACGCATCTCGAGATTGAGCCATTTACCATCCTTGGTGCTGTCGCGGGTCTCATTCCTTACCCGCACCACAACCAATCGCCTCGTAACACCTACCAATGTGCTATGGGTAAACAAGCTATTGGTGCCATTGCCTACAACCAGTTTAACAGGATAGACACACTGCTCTATCTGATGGTATACCCTCAGCAACCCATGGTCAAGACACGGACCATCGAATTGACAAAGTACGACAAGCTACCCGCAGGCCAGAACGCCACAGTGGCAGTCATGTCCTACTCTGGCTATGATATTGAAGATGCACTCATCCTCAACAAGGCCTCCTGTGATCGCGGATTTGGGCGCTGCCAAGTTATGAAGAAGCACGTCACACCCCTCAAGACCTATGCCAACGGCACGTCAGATCGTATTAACGCCGGCGCCCTTGACATGAGTAAGCAAGAACATCAGGCCATTGGTGCCGACGGTATTGCCCAAGTCGGTGCCCGCCTCGAAGCTGGTGATGCATACCTTCTCAAATCCATTCCCACCGATACTGCGGGGCCTGCCTCAAACCAATACAAAGACAAACCAGAGCGCTACAAGCTACCTGATTGTTCGTATATCGACAAAGCTTGTATCACTGAGAATGAAGCCGGAACGACGCTCATCAAGCTCCTTCTGCGGCAGACTCGCCGACCTGAGTTGGGTGATAAGTTCTCTTCCCGCCACGGTCAGAAGGGTACTACTGGATTGATTGTCCAGCAAGAGGACATGCCCTTCAACGATGCAGGCATCTGTCCCGACATTATCATGAACCCACACGGTTTCCCGTCACGCATGACAGTCGGGAAGATGATGGAACTTCTGTCCGGGAAAGCGGGCGTGCTCAATGGAACACTCGAGTATGGCACAGCATTCGGTGGAAGTAAAGTTGAAGATATGTCGGAGATTCTGGTCAGCAATGGCTTCTCCTATACTGGAAAAGACTATCTGACGAGTGGTATAACGGGAGAGGCGCATCAGTTTTATACGTTCTTTGGTCCGATTTATTATCAAAAGCTGAAGCATATGGTGCAGGACAAGATGCACAGTCGTGCGCGAGGACCACGTGCTATCCTCACCAGGCAACCGACAGAGGGCCGAGCTAGGTCTGGTGGTCTACGTCTAGGTGAGATGGAGCGTGATTGTCTTATTGCGTATGGTGCGAGTCAACTATTGCTTGAGCGGTTGATGATCAGTTCTGATGCGCATGAAGTAGATGTGTGCGAGAAGTGTGAGTTCACTGTTACTTTTTCCAAAAGAAGAATCGATGCTAATGAGTTGCTAGGCGGTCAAATGGGCTACTCTGGCTACTGCAAGCTCTGCGAGAGCGAAAAGGCTGTTCGACGCATCACAATGCCATATGCTGCTAAGCTGCTCATTCAAGAACTGGGCAGTATGAACGTCAAGGTCACGATTGGGCTGGAAGATGAATTCCCTAGGCATATGGATTAGGCGAAATTACAGCGCTTACGATGGTACTGACACAAGGAGTACGTTTGGTAGTTAGGGTTGAGAATGAATGTTATTTGGGTGGGTGCATAGCGTTGGCGCATCTGGTTACTCGAGTTCGTGGGTAGGCACAAATAGCAAAACAAATGCGTTTGACTTTCTTCGTTCGTGTTTCCCTTTTAATGGCGAAAGTGTGCGATATTAGAACTGGTGCTGCGCGGCGAGTTCACAATTTCTCTCACACCTTGAGTTATTCTGACGTTGCAGACCGTGGAATGCGACGTCTGGTGCATTCATAATCCAAGGTTATGTCTAATTGCACTTTGGTTGTCTTTGGATCTTACAAGTTATCCTGTTCGCTCTTGATCAACGCAACGGAATCACAAAACCCTTAACCAAAATGTATGAGCCGACTCTACCAATATACACACTCTACAGATGCGCTTGACAAAACAATGAACAGTTTTGGAGTGAGACAATCTACTTTAGTGGACATCTGCACTACTCACATCACCAACTTCAAGCAACTATAACTTTGCCAGATCTCTATATATTTTATCTGAAAACATACCTGCGACATCGGGAAATCAAGCCTATTGGCTATGTGAAATTGCATTGTGACACTCTTACACGAGCGCGATTTTATCATGCTAATGATCACAAGGACGATCAGCAGCGTGTGCCAAATGAGACTGGTAACGTGGTACATTGTGCTGCTTTGATCAATTACTACAAGATGGCCAATGATTTCGAATTCTATAGCGATGCGGAGAATGATCACCTACACCCCAAGCCGTCACCCAAGCCTCGCAAACGTCTGATCACTGATCACTGATCAACCTGGAAATTGGGATGATTGGGGGGAATGGGAAGCTTCAAGGCTCTTCGGCCTAAAATTATCAAGTCTGAGAATTCTATGAGAACCTCTTTTCAAGTGGAGAATTTATGCCAGTCCACTGACGTTCTTACTGCTCACTTTTCGGTCGATCAGATGAGCTAAGAACCGATATACCAACATCTGATCGGTACAACTACCAAGCGATGGATTAGAATGACCCGTTTCATGGTACTCACAATCCATGTTCGTTATTCACAGCTTATCGGCATTAATCGTGGAGTAAAGACTATCGCGCATCCGGCTAACTCACCTTAAAGATAAAAGTTACTTGAAGAGTGGGCCCTACTACTACTTAACGCACCATGCTACTCATTAAAAAAAGGAAGAGGGTATTGACACTTGGCAAAGAATATGCATAGACCCTGAGGAGCATGAGTATGGTGGGACTAGTCACGGAGCTTTGCGGCAAGTCCAGGGAGGCGGAGGCGATACCTAGACAGACGCTGATAAATATGAACAACCCGCCGAAAATGCGAAGAAAGCAGAGCAAGTACGGGAAAGCGAAAGCGGTGTACAGGCAGATGTTGGCGCAGTCTGAGAAAGTTCTGAGGACTGAGCATTCTTTCATACTGACGAGCATGAGAAGTCTAGCATTGGTGCTGGAGAAGCACGATAGGTACGGAAAGGTGGAGCTATGCGCAGAAAGACGGCAATGTTGTCTGAGAAGGTGCTAGAGATTAATCATCCAGACACGCTGACGAGCATGAAAAACTTGATGGGAGTAGCAGACAGGCAAATCCCAGCGCGGAGAGAAGGCGCTAGGAACAGGATATCCGGTCACAGTGACAATTTTGTATTGTCTAGCTCGATTTCCTGCAAATCAGCGACGCTGAAGCGATTCTCTCACTCTTTGCAATAGAACCTGCGCCATGTGCGATATCGCCCTTAAAGAGGATCGTCCAATTACCCACGCGTGCAATCGACACTTTCCCGAAGCGCTTGTATGGCAAGAGAAATCTAAGATTGTCCTTTTTCCAATACAATAGCGAAAGCATGCACACAGACAAGGACATCAAGGTTGCCACGTGGGCTGGCGAAACTTGAATCTGGAACTCAGAACCCCCCCCCCCCCCCGACATAAGAGAACGATGTGTGAATGTATTGTGCGATATAACATACAACGACTATTGAACTAGCAAGCAAGTTAGCTCCACCTGTTATGGGCTTCCAGTGAAAGACCTGCTTCAGCTAGATTAGCGTGTAAGGATAGAGTTTGAAGGACGACGATATCTTTCTCCAAGTAACTCTCCATATATCCATATACTATCAATCAAAACTGGGGGAGTCTTTTTGTGCTTCATGTTGATAGAAATGGCCACGCCTGCTGCTGATTAAAGAAGTATTCCGCGCTCTCACTGGGGATATACCATCACCTTTTGCTAGTTCGAGCGCTAAAGTATTGAGATGACATGACCTTCTCATAGTCAGAAGTGGTTGTAAATTGTATTAAATTGATGTCTACGAAGTCACTGAAGTTTTTCTTTTACCTTGCGCCTAGGAAGCCTCGCATTGGCAGAGCCAATAGAAGTGATTTACTCCCATTGGCCTGGCATCCGCGTACAGAGAGATTACTAAGTAAACTGAAGCCTCTGAGCAGGTCTTGACTACTGGGTCTAGTTTCAATCCCATCACCAGGGGCCTGCTCAGCCAACTCCGAGACTGCGAGGGTTTTCACAAACTGTCTAGGTTTGCACCCGTCCCTACAGTATGCAAAGGGCACTTTGGCTTTTCCCGCTTGAAAGAGCGCCAGTTTGAGTGATGCATATATAAGACTTCAATCTGACGAAAATCCAGATGACCTATTGCGATGGAAACTATTGTAAGCCCGAGCAATATATATTGACTGTTTGTTGGAACCGATGATTGGGACCAGCCATGGCGATTGGGATAAGGATTTCAATCGTACCTAGGGTTGATGTCAGAAGTCCCTTGGAAGTGGAATCTTCTGTGCGGGAATGTATGGGACACGCATCGAGCAACGCGGCCTCCCACCACTTGTACAAGCAGATAAAGAACAAGAGGTAGAGGGAGGAGAGACTAACAAGAATCAACGTCATCACCGTTAGACTACATTTTGCTTATACCACTTTGGCACTAGTGCTAAGAGGCCTACCAATACTGTTACTATATATGGAGTCCAATACTTTATGACTCCTTGAACGGGCACCCCTTATCCGCACTCTGGCTCTTCGTTTTCTCCTTAACCACTTTCCATGTCAAGTCCATCAACCTCTCACTCAATTCGACATCGTTCGCCTTGTCACTTCCTTTCTCCACGATTGCGGGCGGGCAGATGTACTGACCGCTCTGCTCTGTTACAGTCGCAGCGTACATGGTTGACACTGCACCCTCGAACTGCGTCTTTTTGAACGGCGCAAGACCTACACTCATAGCGTACCCACCAAGCGGGAAAGCTTCGTGGATGTGCTCGGTTGACTGTCGTGTCTCGACAATGCCAGGATGAATGGCGTTGGCGAGGATGTTGGGATGCTGAGATGTCAAATGGCGGGCGAGGTACTTTGCGTACAGAATCGCGGCGAGTTTCGAGCGTCCGTACTGTGGCTGTGGACCAAGATCAGTATTCAACTCATCGATGGACGCGAACTGCGTGTCGCTAGGTGCCTGTTCGTGCAAATTCGACGATGTGAGTACGATGCGGACTTTTTCACCCTTCTTGGCCGTGTCTTTAAGAAGGGGCAACAAGTGTGAGGTGAGCACAACGTGACCGAAGTGGTTGGATGCCATGTGCAGGTCAATACCGTTCTTGGCGAGCTGGTAGGTCATAATTCCCCGTGCAGCATTGTTGATCAGTATATCGATCCTATCAGTCTTTTCCGCAATCATGAAGGCTGTACGACCGGTTTCTTCCCAATCCGAGAGGTCGCACTTCATCCACTCCACCCGGTTGGCTTTATCCTGGCCCATCTCTTGCTTAATCGCATTGATGGCTTCGGAGGCAATATCATCGGATTTTGAGAGAATGAATAGCTTCTTTACATTCTTTGAGAGTAGAGTGTGTGTGCAACCATAGCCAATGCCCTCTGAGCCTCCAGTAACAACAGCAACCTTGCCGGTCAGATCCGGGACAGCTTCGAGGGAGAATTGGTTTTCTGATGATGCTAGCTCGTTACCGGGGATTATCTTGCCAAGATTCTCAGCGACGGTGTTCTTAATGGCTTCCATGCTGGGTACTGAGGATGTCTGTAGTATTGGTCCTTTGAGACGGTCGGTGTTCTCGGTGGAGTACGTTCTGGTAGACAAGCAGATTGAAAGAGGTCGTAAATGCGATGTTTGTTTAGTTGCAAATCGTACCGAGAGAGGAAATCTAAGTGTTCGTAAAGATTGCATAGCTAGAGGGAGGTGCAGGTCAGTTTAAATCACATAAAGTATGATCTCCATGGTCATTTTTCAATCTCGCATCAGCTCAGAAAGCATCAGGTTCTTCCATTATGACGCGTACGCCCAATAGAAATCGTCTTGATGTCAGTGTAATAATCTTTTGGGTTTCAGTTGTCCCAGTGTGGAATAAACAGCATGCGAATGATTTTGTGATGACGCTGTGATGTCGATCCGATCCTAGCGTGATACTAGCTCGTAGCTTATCGATACCGCACGGTAGCTCTGACCCCCACGTGACAACGCGACTTCCTCGTATGTCATTCTATGGGAATGATAGGAATTTAGCTCCAAGCTATCTCCACAAACATGAGCACCAACCCTCGCACTCCAGACGCTGAATCTGCACGCGTAGCTCGCATTAATCGCGATCTCATAAACAGTTGTTCTCAGCCTGCCCCCTCATACATCCCGTTAGTCCGCGGTATTGGCCTGTATACGCATGTTGCAGGTCCTGCAATTCAGCCAAGAAACCCGCATAGCAAATGGGCAAGCAAACCTGACAGCCGGGTCGCTCTCTTGCCACTCGGGGGGCCTCAACAGATTATAACCAGTAAGCTCCGAGAACCACCGAGCAAAGAGATTGCAGCACTTTTCAGGGAGCTACGAGATGCAGTTCAAGCCGAGGAGAAAATCTGGAATGATATGAGGACTGAAGCGGCTGCCAGGAAAGCGAAAGTGGAGGAAGCTTATACAATGAGTCTTGACACTCTGCAGAAGAAGTACGGTGATGTCCATGTATCAGTATCAGCACCAGCACCAAAATCAGCACCAAAATCAGCACCAAAATCAGCACCAAAATCAGCACCAAAATCAGCACCAAAATCAGCACCAAAACCAGCACCAAAATCAGCAACAGTACCAGTATCAACACCACCATCAATATCAACATTAGTACCGGCATTGGTACCAGCACCAGCACCAGCACAAGCACAAGCACAGGACCCAGCACAAGCCCCAGCGCCAGCAACAGCAACAGCAATAACGACGACAACAGCAGCAGCAGCAGAGCCAGCACCAGCGTCAAGAACGGCACTAGTGTCAAGACCAGCACCAATAGCAGTACCAGCAACAACAACAGCATCAGGGCCAGCACTAGCATCAGGACCAGCACCAGTATCAAAATCAACATCAGCAACACCAAAGGCAAAGGCAACAACGCCGCTACCAACACCGGCAGCAGTATCGGCAAAGGTAAACACAACAGCACCGGCACCGGCACCAAAACCAGTAACAGAGAGCACAAGACCGAAGCTGGAGCAAGCACAATTAGCCAAACGAAGGCGCTCTGAAGTGACAGACGATGCGAGCGATGAGACACTGAAGAAGAGGAGGGTCAGCTTTTCTGGGCTGTCGACAGAGCCCCGACGACATAATACTAGCGTTTCGATGGGAAAAAGAGAGGGGGACTCTTGGCGGCCAGCAAGTGCAAGCAGAACTAGTAGATGGCACGATTCATATCGCCCTCCGCCACGGCGATGGTAATGGAGGGATCTGAGACGACACGAAGAATAACAGTTAAAAGCTGGAAGTAATGTGAGGCATTTGTAGTTCAGAACACCACTGTCAATTTCATACTCATCCCGACCAAGAAAGGCTCGTGGGGGTTGAACATGTTTCTGTCTTCAGGGGTTTTGTGCTTCTCAAGAGATATAAGGTCTTGGCGACAAGCGCATAGGCGAATGGGACCAAGGCCGTTATTTTTTCGACAATGAATGGAACTTGTGAATGATTTTGGCAGAGAGGAAAGGGGATAGGGTAGCTGGACTCGAAAGAATACCCAAATTGGTTGCTAGTAGGACAAGTGGAAGTGCAAAGAAACCGGGCGATGATGTCGATGGTGACGGGCGTGGTGGGGTAGGATGAAGAGTAAAGGGAGTGCCATTATGATTGTGATAAATGATAAACTTATCTGAGTGGGGTAGTGATCATATTGATGGTTGGGTTGTTAGACCAAAGGTTGAGCCGAAGCTGAGTTGGAGGCGAAGCAGCGGATAAATTTCGTAGAGCTGTTCACAGATGAGGCTTCTATGTCCCAGTACGTCTTACTTTTTCTATAACCACTAAAGTGGATTGTTGGCAATCTAACCATGTGTATACAGGAGGTGGTTGTTTACCCTCACCTGTGTCCAGTATGCCCAATCCTCAGAATTCTCGGTAGTAATTTCGGTCCAAAGAAAATAGCAACTACAGTGTAACAATTCACCCAGCCTCGCTACAGAAGCAAAACCCGCCCAGCCCAACAAGTGAATTTCCTTTACGCAAACATACAATCACCTGGCCCCCTTTCTTTAAACTTTTTTTCGAAGTCTCTAAAAATAGTTTTTTTGGTCACAGAAACTCCCTTCAGTCTCATAGGGGGTGATCGTGCTTCTGTCCACTTCCACGAGTCGAACCCACCATCGTACTTGTGCGCGTACTCCCAAAAGTTTCCGTGCCCCAGTCTTTGCTATTGTCTACAAACAGTTTCGCCAACTCTGCCATCTCTTCGCCAGCTTCTGACTCTCGCACAGGCTTGTCGTGCAATGTTGTAATGGCAACTCCAATGTGCGCACTGTCCACGCCTGCTTTGCCAACTCCAATATTCTTTGTTCTTACCTCCATTTCATTCATACTGACTACTCTGGATCTTCGTGGAGAGGCCTCGTGGGCCGAGAAGGCGGTGCTGGTGTAGTAAGTAAAGCCTGAGAATTGCGACCAGTCGGATATATTACGGCTGTGAGTTCCCCGAGAGCGCAATGTATGTGTCCGGGTACGATTATTTGGGGGTTCAATGTCAAAATCGAGGTTGGATTCATCGTCATGGAAGCGAAGACTGAGTAGATGGGGGGCGTGAGGGCGGTGTATGACGGTGTCGGTTGAGGCATACGCTTGGGAGAGGAAATATTGCGGTGTTGAACCTGAGGACGCTGAAATCAATTTACTTCGACCAGAACAAAGACAATGGCTTATCGAAGAAGCCAAGGGCTGCAATGTGAATAGACAAGCGGTTAGCATGCCCAAGGTAAGCTCCACAGACGACCAGAGCATGGCCGACGGCATCAGGCTGTTCGCATCTTGGCCCTGCCAGATATTGTATAGAAGGTAGCTCCGTACGATTGCGACAGCCACAACCGCGGTTGTGAGTGAATAGATTACAAGCAAACCTAATTGTACTGGCAGACCAGGGCGCGGAGCCAAAATAATAGGAAGAGGAAGTAGTGCAACCAAAATGACCGTGGTTGCGTCTAGTACGCTGTTGACAAAGCCGAGGAGTCCCCGTGTAGTTTCAAGATCTTTGATGGAGCTCCAATTTATAGTAACAGGGCCGCCAAACAACAGTGCGGATCCAAACCAGAGTACTGTGAGAGCGGTAGTCAAGCCCGTCAAAATCAGTGGTAGTCAGAATGCAGCTGGAAGTCAAACATACAGATGAGCCCTAGAATGGTATGACGGTGCCAATTAAATGGAGCAAGCTTCAGCACAGTAAATGCTATTGAAAGCTTGATCAAGCCGATACCTAAGATAGATAGCAGAGTAGACACCCATAGTAATGTTGATATTGTAGGATCGTTATCGGCTGTAGCGGGCCACGATTGTCCCCCTAGGACCCTCAGTATGATGGTAATCACGACAACTCCTATTGCGCATAGCTGGACACTCGAGTTAGCGAACACCTGCAGCTACAAAAGGATATTTGACTTACTGCTGCGGCGAAGAGAAGCCAATCATCAGTGCCGTGGTTGCGTAGGAGTCTTCCACGAGTGTAAAGTCTGAGCGAGTAGCTCAATAGCGCGACCGAGACCAGCGTAACGACAATGACAAGTATCGAGGACCCGGGAACATCTGTGGCATCGACACGCATATCTTGAAGTTCGCAGAGGGTTTCGAGCTGGAATGTCCAGAGTCATTCGTGTGGTTGATATGGCAGATGAATACTGAGGGGGTTGGAATCCTTGGTAAGTTTGGAGAAAACAAATGAGTTGCTATTCTCATATCTTGGGGATACCATACTGTGCGACGCTGAAAATGAGGCGTTGCAGGCTCTCGGTGTCACAGCAGAGAATTAATCTCCACCTTCAACTGACATCTCGTCTCCATGGTGATCTAGTCGACTTCAAAGGACAGTGGTAACAGTATATATCGATATTTTGATATCGCTGTCTGTTGATGCTCCAAAATCTTGTATGCCTCTCGAGACCGTCAGTAACTAAGAGCATCGCGCAGTGTTGTATTGATATCGCTGGCAAACGCCACTCTATGCAGCTGTATATTAGCCTGCTGGGATCCTCGGGGCCCACTGGGCTTTGTTTTCCATGTGTGCGGTTGCCACGATACGAGCTTACCACCCAATGGTGGTGATTCTGTGTGACCAATGGCAATTTCGTATCAGCCCTGTTGGGCTGAAATATGGTCAAATGTCAATCTGTAGAGTACTAATAGCCACAGGCCACAAGGCGATACAAGAAGACCGCCGTCAATTCCATCAAAACTCGTTTCGTGACCAGAACACGTGATCGGTAGATAAAAAACCTATTTCAATAGGCGCAATCGATGTGCGGTCTTCTATCGGTAATCTCGAGATGTCTGCGAGGAACGCAGTTGTGATATTGATGCTTGTGGCCATATACAAAATGAACAAAGACCTTAGCCCGCCAGCCTGGAAACTGGATCTTATCGTAACAAACCTAACTTACCCCATGGGGAAAGTTCCAGTAAACGTCGAAAGCCTTGTGTCCATGAGGTCTTGGCGTTCGAGGTGCCGAGGCCTTTTCCCAGCGTGTCGAACAACACCCGTGATCCGAAGCAGCCAATCACTCAAAAGCTAAATGGTCGTTCCCGCTGCATGGCTTGTATCGCGCCCGCGTGGTCTCCAGATCGACATGTGAAGCGTCATAGCTGCATTTTGCATGTGAGTAAACCGTTTTTTGTAGTTTCGCGAACAGCGTTCAAGTCAGAGCAGCTATATTGAATAACGAGAGTGCGCCTCGAAGGGCAGAGAAGAGATTGGCTGTCTCCACGAAAGCGGAGGATCCGGAGTCCCCAGCTATTGCTCGGCGAAGAGTTGCCCGAAATGCATCGTCTCGTCCGAGTCCAAAGCTCAAGCAGCTTGGCTCAGTTTGATGGAGCGTTAGGCGACTCTGACGTGCCTCGGTACGTTGGAGAATAGAATGTGGGTTCGTCCTTAACGTCCGGTGCATCCTCGAACTCCTTGTTACATTACACTGTGTCTTTGTGATTTCAGCGCATCGGCCTGGCACTTCCATCCTGATTTCTTCATCATTCAAGCGCATTTGCCTATCCTATACAACTTGTTTCCCCGTACATATTGTGGCACGTCAGCATACCCTAGGTACGTCTGTGCAGCCTGGAGACTTCGATCCAGTATTCATCCTACCTGAACGGAAGCTGACGACGAATATAAGCAGACGCCTCGATACAACTCTTTCATAGCGAGTGAACTTGGATCTCTTCAATCTTGAACCATTGTAGCTACAGAGAGTCGTCATTAGCTGCTATGTTCGGAACGTCAGATCCCCAGATCCAGCGTGCGCAAGAGCTGCACGCTCCGCCACCAAAGGGCCACCCATACAGCTTGCCGCTTCCAGGTACAGAAACGGAGGGCAAGAGTGCCATCTACCGACACTGGAGGTTTACAGATAAGCCGTTGCTTGAGACTCTGGTCCCTGAGATTAACACGCCTCATGAAGCGTTTGAGGCCAGTGTTGCCAGGTATCCCAAGAATAACTGTCTCGGCCATCGCCCATACGACCCTGTAACAAAGAAATTTGGAGCATATGTGTGGGAAAACTATGAGCAGATCGCTCAACGCCGCAAGAACTTTGGTGCTGGCTTAATCCACCTTCACAGACAGGCGGGCGTGACAACACCCAAGCAATTTGGCATTGGTTTGTGGTGCCAAAACAGACCTGAGTGGCAGATCACAGATCTGGCATGTATGTCACAAGCGCTTTACACTGTGTCCATCTACGACACCCTCGGCCCGGATACCACAGAATATATCATCAACCACGCCGAGCTGACCTGCGTTGTCACTGGCATGAACCATGTCACACAACTGTTGAAGCTAAAGCCAAGGCTACCGACACTTAAGATCATTGTCGTTCTGGATCCGCTATCTGCTGGTGAGCTTCCTGGCGAGTCCAAGGGCGATATCTTGAACTCGCTGGCGAGCGAGCTGGGTGTGACAATCCATTACATCCGGGACGTCGAAGCATTGGGTGAGAAACAGCCACTTCCTATCAACCCACCCACACCAGATGATATTGTGACGATCAATTACACCTCAGGAACCACCGGAAACCCCAAGGGCGTTGTGTTGAGCCACCGTAATGCGCATGCTGCAACATGTACAACTATGGTGCTTCTTGGTAGTGGAGACGACCAGATTATCTGCTCGTTCTTGCCTCTAGCTCACATCTACCAGCGGTTGGGTGAGCATGGTGCACTAGCAGCAGGTTCGGCAATTGGGTACTTCCATGGCAACATTGTGGAATTGGTCGAAGACCTGCAAATGCTTAGGCCTACCATCTTCTCGGGTGTACCGCGTTTATACAACAGGTTTGGATCCAAGATCAAAGAAGCGACCATCGAACAGTCTGGCATAAAGGGCGCGCTATCACGACACGTGGTCTCCACGAAGCTGGCTGCCGTCAACGACAAGCACAACCCCACCAATACACACATGCTCTACGATCGCATCTGGGCCAAGAAGGTAGCTGGCGGTATCGGACTCGATCGCTGCAGAGTCCTCGTCAGCGGCTCGGCGCCCATCGACCCCAGCCTGCACCAATTCCTTCGCATCGTCTTCGGCAGCAACTTCACACAAGGCTACGGGTTGACCGAAACATACGCTGTCAGTCTGATCCAGCACGAGGGTGACTTCACGTCTGGCAACTGCGGTGGTGTGACACCCAATACGGAAGTTTGTCTTGCTGATGTTCCGGATATGGAGTACCTCTCCTCTGACAAGCCATACCCGCGCGGCGAGCTGCTTGTTCGCTCGACTACAACATTCAAGGAATACTTCCGCAACCCTGAAGAGACAGCGAAGGCTATCGATGCAGACGGCTGGTTCCACACAGGCGACATCTGCCTTGTCGATGAGATGGGTCGCTTCAAGATCATCGATCGCAAGAAGAATGTGCTCAAGCTCGCGCAGGGCGAATACATCTCACCTGAGCGCATCGAGAACGTGTATCTTGCGAACTGTGGATGGATAGCCTCAGCCTATGTGCATGGCGACAGCCACCAGTCGTTCCTAGTTGCCATTTTTGGCGTAGCCCCAGACATCTTCCCACAGTTCGCCTCGAAGGTTCTTGGAGAGAAGATTCCCGAGGGTGATGTTGCCAAGCTGAAGAGCGTTTTAGGAGACAAGAGGATCGAGAAGGCCGTTCTGAAGGAGTTAAACAAGATCGGTACTAAGAACAAGTTCAACAGCTATGAGAAAGTCAAGGCTGTACGACTGTTCCTTGACCCATTCACGATTGAGAACCAGCTGCTGACACCCACGTAAGTGATAACGACTCCCTGGGGGGGGGGGGGGGGGGGGGGGGGGGGGGGGGGGGGGGGGGGGGGGGGGGGGCCCGCCCCCCGCGGACGACCGGGGGCGGC
>JALRMI010000197.1:0-52906 GCA_026120165.1 Leptosphaerulina australis
TCGGTTCCACCGAAGCTTCTCGCATTATGCTACTTCATGTATATATACCTCAGTAGATAGCTCACTGAGCAATCAATCCGATTCCTCAGCTCCCATCAATATCTTTTTGGAGGATTTATGTGGTGTCCCGACCTAGATTTTACTGGTAAAGCCAGCAATGCTGATACGGCACCCCCTGCACTTTCACCACCTTCTGTATCCTTCACCTGGCTTCCCTTAATCCCAGAGCTCGAATATACCTTTGAAATATATTTCATCTTGGTTTGGTGTCTTTGTTCGGCTACTGTAGCTTCCTTTCTCCTCTGAATTCGAAATACTGCTAGAGCTGCTTTTTCTCTGTTTCCTCTCACTTTTGCTATCCTTACTACCCTTCCTCTCCGCCACCGACCTTGCTCTCAACTGTTGAGCAGATTTCCGAGCGTCTCCACCTACCGATATCTGCAGTTCCTTCTGTTGCTTATCTTTATCCTCTTGCTCCAGCCGCCGCTTCTCCCTTTGGATGCTCCAAGTTCTCCTCTCGTGGCTAGAACGTTTTCCCACGAGTTTGAAGCTTCTTCTTCTTCTTAATAATAAAGGCTTCTCTCAAGCCCTCATTCTCGTGCTTGAGTAGCTCGTTCTCACAGATAAGGTGGTAAATAGCTTGAGCAAGCTATAAAGTCTTCTTTTCAGTACTATCCTTTACCACCTTCTTTAGCCCACGACTGATCGTAAACCAACCTGACAGGCTTATTTTTTTTTTATTATCTGAGCTGGTTGAGTTTGAATCTGAGCCGCTGACCCTGAAGCGTTTTAATATAACGTCGGCATTCTGAGATGCCAAGTCTGTGGTCTCAAAGGCTTTTAGAATCAGTATCTTATTGAAGGCAAGGTTCCAAGCACTCCAGAATGTGAATGGGAACGATATGGGAAAGCATTGTTTTATTGTTCCTATTCTAAGCTCTGGTTTTGTGTGAGTGAATCGCTACCATACATCCAGAGCGACTAGAACGAATCTAGCCTAGCGTCAGATCCATCCTTATCTATATAGGGCTAAGGGAGATACCTGGGCACTGACACAGAACAAGTCAAAGAAATCACTCTTTACCAAAGGGAGTATTCCCTGACTTTTGAATTGGAAGTTGATGGGTTCTTTAGTGTAGGCAGATGGAAAAAATCTGAACATGACGACGTCGAGTGGCTGGAGAGTATGGGTAGAATGAGGTGGGAAGACTGCAAGGAGGATCTTTTGCTGATCGCAGTAGTTGATAAATTCTGTTGAGGTGTGTGAGGCATATTTATCGACGATAAGAAGTCTCCATGAATGTCTGGCTTTGGCTCTGGTTTGAAGATCGAACACCTCTCGAAGCCATGAAACTCCTAAGTCGTTGTTGGTCCATCTATTGGACGAGGCGGTGACAAAAACTCCTTCCTGTTCAATATCCTTAACCCAGGAAGACTGTATCGTGCTTGCCTCTAAGGCATAGATGAGGCTGGGATCAAGAGCAGTCCCATGAGCACATATGGTAGCCAGAATCGTAACCCACTCCCGAGACCCATCCTGTATAGCTGCCTGAAGCTCACCCCCATTCCACATTGCCCTGTTGATGACCATGTGAGTCCTAGTGGTTTTGCCCATGAGCAAACCTTTTTTGTCCATATCTTACCCGGCCGGACACCAATAAGTAACATGAGTTGTATAGCAAAAGCCATCTGGTTGCGTAGACGATGGTGCAACCCCATATACTCGTCACAGGTGAAGAGAAAACGAATGATATCTTCAGCCGCGGCGAGTGATGCAAGCGGCTTTTTCCGAGCACATGTTGAGACATGCTTCCCATGAACCAAACGCTTTTCGATGAACTTGTCGATCTCTATGTTTTGGAGTTGTGTGTATTGATATTGAGTGTAAAGTTTGACAGTACGCTTGAGGTACGAGAAGCGGTTGCGAACGGTAACATCCGTTATGTTCTCTTCCAAAATACCTGTCCTTTTCTGCGCAAATCATTCGAGGTAAAGTTGTACCTGGAACGTTGTAGGTGCTTGAACAAAGCGATCCTCGGCCATCGGCTTTTCAAGGACGTCTATTGAGAACCTACACACACTATCGGTGATGATCGATCGAACAAACGAGCTTATTTGCTCTTTTCAAAGCCTCATTATGTACTTGTACGAGACGAAGACTGCCTTATCCAGAACATTCTTGACATCCTCGATGGTTAAGGACTGTGGAGCCTTCTCCTGACGGGCGCGTTCCTTAAGAAGTTCAAGGTTAAACGGTCGAGCGCTTTTCCCCATCTTAGCTATTCAGGCTCGCAATATGAAAGATTCAAGATGTTATGAAACGGTAATAGTCTATACAAACCACGGAGTGGAGGAGGGAAAGGAGTTTGAGGGTGAGACCTGAAAGGGTGGAGAACCAAGGCTACGAGAATAGACACAAAGAATTTTAGCATCCACGAATATGTAGACTAGATTCAGTATCATGTTTTCAGCAAATTGACCTAAATGGTTAGTCGTGTTGGTGTGGAAGCCAGATTCGTGAATACCGAAAACGGAAATACACGTGTCTGTATTCTCAAAACGGCGCCTCGACAGACGGCGGGTCGCACGGGAGAACTTGTTTTCAACGCCCTATGGTCGTATGTAATAAAAATAAGCATTTTGAAAATATATATTGCATTACTAAAAACTCCAGCTCTAAACAGCGCTGAGCGAACGGGAAGCCTTGTTTTTAGCGTCCTATGGTCGTATGTAAAATGAGGAAAATTAATGCTTTTGTCGGTATACCCGCCCGTAAAATGGGAAGATATTTTGGACGCTGTTAATCGGCTGCCCGTAGATGTCGCGGAGCGCTAGTCTACGGTTACACAATGACACAGTGAATGAAGATTGAAGGGTGTATTGAGTGAAGAGAGTGTATTGCATTGTACCACGAATCTCCTACGTAGCAAGGGCTAGCAGTGACGTCGAAGTCCTCTACTAGCTTGCCAGTTGTAGGGTCAGATTCTCGGGTTCATCCTTCCAATGTTGGACGTGGCCGTATCTTTATGCACCGCAGCGTTATCTCATACTCAATCCGCGCGATACCCAATCCGGCCAAGAAGTGACACGTCTTATCGTACTGTTATCATAGTACGATTTGCAATTGTACCAACAGCTTTTGTAAAAAAGTAATAAAAATTATCTAAAGTCAGCCCGTTGTATTGGCTTGTCAAATCGGCTCATGGGAGTCATCCCACATCGTCCCTTGTATTTCCATAGACCAGCACACTTGAATCCACCTACACCTTACCAGATGAGTTACTCATCTCGTCTTATATAGTCATAGACTTCCATAGATGTTGAATCAAAATCAAATCCAGTCCTATGGGCTTGTCAAGCTCTCGTCAGTTTACGCAGGAATAAAAAACGGCATATATAGCGAAGATTATTTGAAAAAGCATTTGCACTAAAGATGTTATCTTCCTTTTTCCTTTACATCTGCAATGCTTGCTCTCATCTATGCGACTGAGATTGACGAGACGTATTTGGAGAAGCCGATGTATGAGCCGACACGGAGTTATCATTCCATTGCTACCGCCTTATAATTCAGCTGTTGACCCCTCTGGTTCAAGTATAAGTGGTCCTGTTGGTCAAGGAAGACGAGGCTTCAATGAATAGTATATGCAATGAGCACCTTGACGATGAGGTTGAGTCCGAAAAGCTTGCAGTCCAATTGTCATGTCATAACATCGTCCCAGCCCAACACTCCTCTCAAAGTCAAAATACAGCAACAGCCAAGTTGAGAGGAAAGATGAGAGAATGTCGGTGGGCTAATAGCAGCAGTGGCAGCGCAGGAGTCAGGGAAGGGGTTCACTTGAGAGTTGACACTTGCCCATATAGGAAATTTACATACGTACTACGCCTTTTACATACGTATTTTGTCCTCTTTCACCCGTAGCGCAGCCGGAGTGTCAAATTTCCGCACTTCTAGTGATCGTTTACTGCATAACGATAGACAGGTTAGGAGAAAAAGTGAATTCGACATTCAAGGCGAAATTCGGGAGATCAAACGTATCGAAGTCATAAGCGGTATCAAAAAGTAGGGCGAGATAGTGTTGTGAAGCCGCCAATTTGTACAAAGATCAAGAGGGGTATTGAATTAGTGTATGTACAACCATCAAGAAAATTTGGCAGATGCTTGTTTGACCGTATCATGCGTGTCCGAGCCCCATATAAACGCCCTTCCCAGTGATCACCACCTTTTTATACACAACAGTACACATGTAGACGCAAAAGCAGGTTCAATCCAAAAGATCAAACGCCACTAGTAAAGAACATCTCTACTGACTTGTACTAACAAAAGCAGGTGGTGTAGCTTCTAAGTCAACTCTTTGTACAGTCTGCTTCAAATCATTGCTGCTGCGCACGAGGTTACCAAAATACTTCCTTGCGACCTCGGCTTCCATCTTGAATTTGCTGGTTTCCTCTTTTTTGAGCTGCAGCTTCTCGACATTGCGCTGTAGGCCGATACGAACATCGTTTGCAGGACCCTTAAGTGCGCGGCGGATCTCAGAGCTGATGCGTAGGGCATTCTGATGAGTGTAGTCGATGGCTGAGAGCTGTTGGGAGAGTTTGGCAGAAAGGCGGTGTGGGAGAGATTTGGGGACAGAGGCAAGGATGTAGGAAATGCCAATGGCAACTGCGCATGTGTCAGTAAAGTTGCATCTAGTTTGCTCCAAGAAAACTTACCACCAGCGATAAGACCAGGAATTAATAGTCTCTTCATGTTGTTCGAACCCATGATTTTCGCAGCGCCAAGCGCTCCATCGAGCCAACCGACACCGCCAACCAGCCTACCTCCTACGACACCAGCAACTGTGACAGCCATACTGGTACCTGCAACCTTCTCCTGGCGTTCCCAGAGACTGGCGACATCAAAGAAATCCCAAAGCTCAATGTCAATATCTACCTGACGCGCGAGAGCATGCATTGATTTCCTAAACATGCGCTCTGGTCGGAACATGACATCAGCATGTAAATTATTACCGAGATGTAGAATACCCAGATTTTTGATGCCATTGTACCCTTGCGCTGCCTGAGTTCGTGCATGCTCTTCGCAAAGGCGCACTGTCTCTGATACCTCATGCAACATTGAGTCTCTCAGATCCTCGGCATACTGGTAAGCGGATAGGAGCCCAGGGTATTCTATCCCCATATCCTGCTCTCCGACTCTCGAGATGCAAGTGTTCAATGTATCGCGTGTATAGCTGTAAACCTCGCCTGTGGTTTCCTCAACTGTTCGCTCCACTTGCTCACCAGCTTCACTGCGCGCCTTCTTCGACTCCTCGTACTCGGGCTCGAGTGCTTCAATCTCCTTTGTAACACGGTCGAGCTCTGCCTGAGAGACATCGCGATTAACCAGGGCGAGGCTGTGAAGATCACTCAGAACGTTAAGGAGGTACGTTTGAGCGGGTGCTAGCTTCGATCGAGCTCGCTTCTCCAGTACGAAGCGTCGCAATGAGGTCTCGAGTTCGTCGAAGTCGCGGATCTTCTCTGCTTCTTTACCCTTGCCCTTTCCCTTGTCAGATGGGTCATCATCTCCATCATCGCCGGGTGGTGAGCTTCCACTTGCACTCATCGGAATAGCATTACTGGAGACGAAGTGTACCAATTCGCTTGACTCCTTGAAGGTTGCAGGGCTGAGACCTGCCACTTGCTTTAAAATCATTTCCTGGCAGCGACGCTGATCTCGAATAACATCAAAACCATTGACCACCATGAACATGTATGCTTTCTCGCGGGCAGCGCTGAATATAAAGTTCTTTGCAGACTCGGTGAAGTGATTTGTAGCAGAGACAACAAATACGACCACGTCGATCTCTTCCTGTCTAGCAAAGATAGCGGTAGTCTTCAAGGAATCAGCATTGAGGCCTGGGGCATCGATCAGTGCAATATCGACGACACCATTGTTCAAAATCGACTGATCTACATCTCGAATATCTTGAATGTAGACTTTGCACTGAGACCAGCGCTCATTATCAATAACGATCCTCTCCAGGTCCTTCAGGTCGAACACAGTGTAAGTGCTTTCATTGTTGCGGTTATATGTCGAGCCAATAGGGACCGCGTGTACTTCTTCCACGCCACCGTTCTCCTTGAAGTCCAGGACCTCACAGAAGATGCTAGTACATGGCTGCTGGTCCTCTGGTAGCACCTTGCGCCGCAGCAGCGCATTACAAAAAGTGGACTTCCCTGCGTTAAGATCTCCAGTTACAAGTACTTTGCTCGAAGTATCCTCAATACGTTCCTTGATAGAGTACAGGTGACGGATACTCTGCTGGATCTGGCCATCAAGGAGAGAAGCAATTGAGTTCTTTTCTAATGAATGTACAAGATCGGTTTGTGTACGGCCACCCATACGAAGCTCCAGCTTGAGAACTGAGAAGTCCTGTACAAGCTTTTGTGTGACCAAACGCGGCTCTTCCTTCTGTTTTGCAGCCGAAGCTGATGATTCGGCAATGGGATCGTCTCCTATAGACGTCCCAGCGCGCCTGAGAGGTCGTGGCCGCTCGGGAGAGCGCCCCAAGGGGTCGAAGTCGCCTATCGAGGACTGTGTATGGTGAATGCCTGGCCGAGGTTCGCGGCTGGATGATGGTTTGCGTTCTTCCTGTACGGAGGGATAGTGGGCCGGCCACTTGAGGTTCATCTCCTGGAAGCTCTTCAAGGTATCGATGGTGCCGTGGATCGCCCGACCCAATGCATTCTTGTTCTGGTTGTACCGCAGTTGCAGGACATGGCTACGCTGCCTATCGTGCTCTGAGTTGCTGGCTCCGCCGGGCAGTATGGCTGTGGGTGATTGCGAGGGCCTGTCCTCTCCAATGTTAGAGTGCCATCTTGGGACGGAGCTCTGACCATCATGCATGCTGCCTCCATACCCGGAATCATCATCCAACATCGACACCAGGCGAGCGGCAGCTTCAGGAGTCGTCCCAGAGCCTACTGTCATATAGCCGGGTGCACCAGAAATGCGCGGGACAAAGGGGTCAGGCGTTGAAACATTGCGGTGGCTCGAGGATGAGGAAGACGCCTCCGGCGTGGAGGGGTCGGTTTCGCGTTGATCGTGATTCATCGAGGTAGTTGTGTTGTATGCGCAGTCCGGTACGGGAGCATGTCGTGGAGGGTCGAAGGTGTTAGGTGGTGCGGCAAGTGAGCGTTGGATGGAAATAAAAAGAAATGTCGTAACGTGATTGATGATGCAGGAAAGAGCTGTGGCGTCCAAGCGCTAGAAGCAGGGATTAGAACTACCGCTGCAGGCCGTTGACACGTGCCAATGCCGAATCTTGGGGCTCCTTCACTGAATTCTTTGGCCGTGAATATTCTGTTTGATTAGACTAGCCACGGCAATTACTGCATATTTGCAAGCGCTACAAACGCATCGTTTTGATTGTTAGTGGGCTCGGTCATTACTCCAAGGCGCCCGTAGTGGTATCGTCATACCGAACATACCCACTCTCGCCAACTCCAGCGACTCCACGTTCACCACCACACGACGTGCGCCCTGCAAGTTACAATTGCCAATAGTCGACTTTAAACACTTGAGCCACAGGACTCAGGCTTTCGCTGTGGTGACTTATCTTAGGTTATAGCCGCTAACGTGCGCATTGGTTTTACCACCCTTCACCCCCAAGCTATCTAGCAGCTATGAATGTACGTTCAAGTATCCTCAAACTTCCGCAGTATCTGACCCCCTTAGATCGTGGAGTGGGCATTCGGAAAGCGTATGACGCCGGCGGAGCGTCTGCGCAAGCACCAGCGAGCACTCGAGAAGACGCAACGAGAACTCGACCGAGAACGCGTGAAGCTTGAAAACCAAGAGAAAAAGCTGGTTGCCGACATCAAGAAAAGCGCCAAGAATGGGCAAATGGGACCACTGCGTATACAAGCGAAGGACCTGGTGCGGACAAGGAGATACATCCAGAAATTCTACCAGATGAGGACGCAACTACAAGCTATATCATTGAGAATTCAGGTTGGTTAATCGGACATGTTATGCACCCACGAGCCTAACACAGGCAGACTGTCCGTAGTAACGAGCAGATGATGCAATCCATGAAGGGAGCAACTAGTATGTGCAGGCAGCAGCTCCAACAAGCATACGTCTAACGATACACAGCGTTACTAGGAAGCATGAACAGGCAGATGAACCTGCCAGCTCTACAGCGCATCGCCATGGAGTTTGAGAAGGAGAACGACATCATGGACCAGCGACAGGAGATGATGGACGATGCAATCGATGACGCTACCGGCATGGAGGATGAAGAGGAGAGCGAAGATGTCGTGAACCAGGTCTTGGATGAGATAGGCATCGACCTTGGCCAAGCAGTGAGTTCCTCAGTCCATGCGGATGAATTTACTACTCACAACCAACAGCTCGGGGAGACACCAAGTGGTCTGCAAAAAAATGCTGTGCCTGAGGGCAGAGTGGCGCAGGCAATTGGCGGTGGTGACCCTGACGATGACGACCTCCAGGCACGACTAGACAGCCTAAGGAGGTGATGAAGCATTGTCTCATGTTTGCTCTCTTTATAGCTTTGTCTACAACGAATAGTGTAGGGTGCGTCAGAAGCATCATCAGACTGTAGGTCTCTGATTAGCTACTTGCGATACAATTATCTCCTATCCTGTCTTTCGAGATGTTAAGGCTGCTTGTGAGGCTGTTTACAACCACTGCCTACGTGCTATGTAGCGCTCCCTACGAACTCCATTCATGCATGTACCTCCGCGGTGAACTAGGGTTTAGTTACATGAACTATAGTCTAGAATATCCCTGCCTTCTCCACCCTTTGAGCCGGTGGGCATTCCTGAAGCCTAGACTGCTGATCATTGGTTCTACGCACCCAAAATGAAACCAGGAAAGGTGTGAGTGCTGCATATACTGGGAACGCAGCAAGTCACAAGACCTTGAACTGCTTCAGGGTCGTTCAGTTATGACGGTCAGCTCTGCACATGGGTAAGGCACCAGCGGGGTAAAACCTGTCAAGCAAGCTTGAAGAGAGCGCCTTCGAGCCTTGTCCCCGCACTTCCCTCAAAGAGAGTAGGCGGTGCACACGCGCAAAGCTCGTTGTTCTTCTGCACATCTCCCACACGCTATCCCTAGGTCCTATCCAATCTGAACTCTTTCCGCTTCCTCGAATTTTCTGTGCAGCATCATCTTGCGCTCTTCCTTGTCTGGTAACGCAGACGTCATTTTCACGCGGCGCCTAACAACGATCACCACTGTCGCACGCAACAAGACCTTATCTCTTCTCTCTTCCCAGCATCTACTGCCCACACCCCTGGCCAAATATTGCAGTCCACGGCCCACAGCGCCCACTTGTACGTGTACATATTTGGTTGATACACATGTCCATGCACGGTCTCGTTCTGATTGCCCCTCTTTGATTGCCCTGCGTGTCAGTTCGTTTGAAGAGAGCTTGAGCTGATATTTGGGATAGTACCCAGGTCATTGACGTCACCCTCGAACACGCTCAATTTGCCAACTTCGTGATATTTACCGCGCAAAACAACCCGTTATATCCGCCATCGGTCACAGAGCGCTATTGCGAATCCTTCAATCTGGCAGGTAACAAGCGCCGTAGCTTCTCCAGTAACGGAGGCCTGCTGAATCGCATGTTCGGCTCCTCTCCTGGGAAAGACGAGGAAATCGCTGTCAACGACGGCCTTGCGACCAACGACCTACAAGGGCCTACGCCAGCCGCCCCGATGAACAACGCAGCACCTTCTGGCAACGGACTGGACCGCAAAGCCAGCGATGCCTCAAATCCAAACCTGGACAAGAAGAGACGAAGTAGCGGGGTGTCGCGTGCAAGGGATATGTTCTCGAGTGCAAAGCAATCACTGCACTTGAGCTCTAACCCCAACGCCGCTCCACCGCCTGGTGCTTCGCCAGAGAAAGCAGAGACTCCCATCCAGAAGCTTGGGAAATCGGACGCAGCACTTAGTGTTCCTCAAGGCTCCCTCAACAACTCTGCTGGCGAGTCTGCCCCCGGGCCTCGATCGACGTTTCGAGTTGGCGTCACTGAGGACAAGAACAAGAAGTGTAGACGGACGATGGAAGACACACATGCATATCTATACAACTTTCTGGGCACGCCTGCACCTTCTTTTGGTGGCGAGAAGCGGGGTTCGACGTCTGACGCTGGATCCGTACAATCGGAGGTTACCAGCCAGCAAGTCGCTGAAACCGATAATGGGTATTTCGCTATTTTTGATGGGCACGCTGGAACTTTCGCTGCCGACTGGTGTGGGAAAAAGCTTCATCTGATTTTGGAAGAAACAATCAAGAAAAACCCCAACACGCCTATCCCTGAGCTTCTCGACCAGACTTTCACAATGGTAGACAACCAACTCGAAAAGCTGCCCCTTAAAAATAGTGGATGTACGGCAGTCACCGCAGTTCTGAGGTGGGAAGACCGAGTGCCTAATGCTCAATCTTCTACTGGTTCAGTCCTTTTTGCTCCAGCCGCAGTGTCGGCTTTGAAGAACGAGAGCGGGGAAGCGATCCAGGCGGAATCCGCTGAAGCACAGGCAGTGGCGGACCGGTTACAACACGAAGCCAGCCGTCAACGAGTGTTGTATACGGCTAACGTAGGAGACGCGCGTATTGTCCTTTGCAGGAACGGCAGAGCCCTCCGTCTTTCGTACGACCACAAAGGCAGCGATGAGAACGAAGGGCGTCGCGTGGCAAGCGCTGGTGGGTTGATTCTCAACAATCGTGTTAACGGCGTACTTGCCGTCACGCGAGCACTTGGCGATGCTTATATGAAAGACCTGGTCACCGGTCATCCCTACACAACGGAGACAGTAATTCAAGCCGATCAGGACGAGTTCCTGATCCTGGCTTGTGATGGCGTAAGTACAAATCCATCTATTCCAAAACACACACTAACATTCAAAAGCTCTGGGACGTTTGCTCCGACCAGGAGGCTGTTGACCTTGTTCGCCAAATCCAAGACCCACAAGAGGCATCCAAAAAGCTTGTTGACTATGCTCTGGCCCGTTTCTCGACCGACAACCTATCATGCATGGTCGTTCGTTTCGATAACAAGGCCGTCCGACAGCGCAAGAACGAGAGCACAATCGGTGTTGAAGGCGACCCATTGACTGCTAAAGGCAATGTAACTGAAGCTGAAGCCATAGTTGCACAGGCAAGGAAGTCGATTGGCGAGCCACAGCAGTCTGTTGAAAGTGCTGCAGCCAAGATTATTCAAGAAGAAGAGGAGAAAGAACTAGGGCCTGAATTGAACTTGAATGCAGCAAAGGCGGCCCAGAAGAACGCAGCTTAGATTTCATAGTTGTTCAATATCAAAGGAGGGAGGCGACAGTGTATTAGGTTTTAGCATCTGCTTTACTTAGTTGATTCCCTCTAGATCTGTTCAATATGTACGCACTCCCAAGTTTCAACTGCACCCATTCAAGCCAGACGTTCTGGCCAGGATGAAATACTTCTTTAACCACATTCTGTTTCATATGCTGGACAGTGACTGGGATGCCCCGCATGAGTCTGTGCACGACGTGACGACGTCGGCATCACTTCTTTGCTTTCGGAGCTCCGCCGCGCCTATTCCCCACGATCAAGGCGCGCGACCCACCTTTCGACTTTCGACGCTACAACGTCTGTGAGTTGCACACAACCCTCCATGCGGCTCTGGTTCCAAACTTGCGAGCATCGCAGCAACCATGTCGGGCGACACCGAAGCCCGCCCTAACGAAGCCCGCCCGATCTTTGTCTCACCACGCACACTGCTCGAACAGGCACGACCGATCCTGCCGCCACGCACGTTCACAGCGCTCGATCGCGAGCAACTGGATGGCCTGGTACAACCCCGCATAACAACAAGAGCTGGCATATGAGGGCTGACAACAACAGCGCACGATTCGCGCCTTCCTCAAAGCTAGAACAAGCTATGACGTGTTACCTATCAGCTATCGCCTCATAATCCTTGACACCGCCCTCCGAGTGCAGAAGAGCTTGAATATCCTCACTCAGAATGGTATGGAGAACAACGATTTATGGCAGATTGGTGGTTAATAGCCCCCAGGGATTGTATCAGCACCATTATGGGACTCCAAGTCCTCCACTTTCGCAGGCCTACTCACCACCGCCGACTATATAAATGTCATCCAATACTACTGGCAAAACCCTGATGCTCTGCAAAAAGTTGATAAATTCCGTTTGAGCAGCCTTCGAGGTACCCTTCGTCCTTCTAGAGCACTGTTATCATGCTAAGTCAACCCAGAAATCGAGAAAGCACTGGGCGTGAACCCTATTGAGACGATATCATGTCACCCCGACCGCCCCGTCTACGAAGCATGTAGGAAAATGCTCCAGTCCCGTGCGCGGCGCATTCCCGTAGTCGATATTGACGACGAAACAAAACGTACCATGGTCGTTTCCGTTATCACACAATACCGCATCTTAAAGTTCATTGCTGTGAACGTGAAGGAGACGCAGAAGTTGCGTAAGCCGCTGAAGGAGATGAATGTCGGCACGTACACGGACATTGCAACATGTTTCATGGATACACCGGTCATGGATGTCATTCATTTGCTGGTCAAGAGGAACATCAGCAGCGTACCCATTGTGGACAAGCAGGGTAGGTTGCGTTTGAAAAGCTGGTGAATGGAACGTAATGCTAACGAAACAAGGCACCGTCCTCAATGTCTTCGAATCTGTAGATGTGATCGCATTGATCAAGGGCGGATCATACGATGACTTGAATCTTACAGTTGGCGATGCGCTATTGAAGCGCTCACCCGTAAGCTGATATCTCCTGCTCCTTTCGAAATTGACACCACTGACACTTTGCAGGACTTTCCCGGCATCTTCACTTGCTCAGTACAGGACAGCATGTCGACAATCTACGACACGATCCGGAAGTCACGTGTTCACCGCTTCATCGTTATCGATGAGGACACCAAGTTGAGGGGCGTGTTGACTTTGAGTGATGTACTCGAGTTCACATTGCTAGAAGGCGTGGACGACGAGTAGTATGGCGACGAACCACGACCTGAGAATGAGCCCATTCAGTGCGGGAGACTGTACCGAGATGAGTCGAATATTGACTAGCAAATGGAGCTAGGATCAGGCAGTGGCAGACGTATGCTAGAGGCGTAAAACATGCAATACAACTGGCATGACATAGCACGGCGTACTGGATTGGAAAGAGCGAAGTTTGTTCATATATCCAGAGGTGGCGCAGTTCTTTCTCCCTTTCATTTAAGCATATAGACACATAATATCCGTTAAGGTTTCCGTGCTCTGTTCGTGAGTATACTGATATGCGAGTTATATTATTTGCTAGATGGGCGGGGCCGTACACCAAACCATCTGCCTGAGGTTCCAACCTGATTATTGATGCAACGCGGGCGATGTTGATTACCATAATTCGAATCGAGGTCTCCGGGCGATGTACACATTCATCAAGAATCGAAGGAACAAACTGTCGTATGACCTTGTCATACATTCTCGCGAACAAAAGTTGTTGGAATGTCTCTTACAGCAGGTCTTTGTTCATTCGTAATACTTCTACCATAACCACGAGCGAACAGCTGGACTTTGCCATCCATCAAGTTCAACAAGTACAAAGAAATGCAGCCTGGCATGAGTTGACTCGATAGATTCAGAGTGTGAAAGCGTGCTGCTTTCAATACTATCACCAAGATGCTTAAATTCTGCTCTTTGGGCGGCAATTATTCATCCAGACACCAACGGCCTTCGCTGTTCTCGGCATTTCCTGAAGTTTATGCCTGCTGCGAAGCATCTGTTAGTTTACCACATGCTTTGAGGTTCGTTCCGCGCCCTGGTTTGCCACTGCTACGCGCACTACTCATGCATTTCAAACATTTGGGCATCCACAAACTAGTAGTCTCTTTGCCATCAGCCCTTGTTGCCCTCCACTGAAATAATACCACTAGTTGCTTTCACTCAAATTGATGCAGCAGGAAACACAGAGAACATACTTAACGTATTATCGCCATTCACCACGACCACCACTTGATATCAGCGCCACGTTGCCATCAGCCAACACTGTTTGATCACCATGCAGTCTGATGCACAAACGCGCTCTATGGGCAGAAAGTTCTACAAATCTGCGCAAATACTCCGTCTCTACCCAATGTTTCGTCCAATATCTGTAGGCGATATCAAGGCGCGTTCCCAGCGCAAGTCCAGCATTACACAGCACAGTGCTCATGATAGCTACAACCAATGGTCGAAACTCTCCATCACCACTGTCACAGATAATCCAGATACTCAGCACCGCTACATGTCGGATAAGAGTTACGAAGTCGCGAGTAGTCGCGTCTTGGGATCAATGGGTCGTCTTGATACCGATATGCCAGCAAGCAGTTCGGGGGATAGCTCATCAGGATTTGATTCACCAACACCAAACTCAATGGCCTTTCGAGCAAAACTCTTGTTCATTCGCCAATCTCATACCGTTCTCGCCTCCTCAAAAGCAGAGAAAGTGCACGGCAAGTTCTGTCAGATGAAGAACTTCGTTAAGAAAGTCCTGCGCTGTAGTAAGCCGGCTGGCGTATGCGCAACATCACAGAATACTCTTTATTCGGGGCTGTATTCGACATCTAACAATCTCTCGGTTAGAGGAGAGGATAAAGAGGAGCATAATGAGTTAAATGTCTCTATCGTCTCGGAAGACCCACCTCACGTTGCACCGCTGTTACCAGTGTCGAAGCTCCTACCAAAGCTTGCTATTGACATTCCCAGAGACGATAAAACTACCAGTATGATTGTCAACGAGTACGAAAGAAGTTATGAAGAAGATGACACTAACAATGGGGCATTTCATGTTGCGCCATTACACTTTCGCTCGCCGAAGCTGAGTTCAGTACCCAGCAATACGGCATCTGAGGGTGATGCAGCTTTCTGTCACAGTTCCAGCGCTAAAGCTAATGACGATATCTTCTCCACTCTAGAAGAGGATTCTTTGAAGGATTGTCCAGTGTCTGAACTCATGATAGAGTTGCACAAGGTGATGGAGCAAACTTCATGCGATGGAATGATTACGCCTTCGTTGGCATCTACAACTTTACAGATACCAAGCCCCCCACTATCGCCAAAACTTCGACACACTTTCATCAGCTCGGTTTCAGGGTTCAGCCCTGAATCGCTGCGATCTCGGTATTCAGCGTCGGAGTTTAAGTCGAGTCTATCATTTTCGAAGGCCTCTACGAAACGAACTCTGGGAGACAAAGAACCTGTAAAGCATCTGCGCATCGCACCGAGCCTCGAGGATGACCTTTATGCCAACAACTTAAAGATATACGGAGAAAACATGATGGCGGCTGCTGCACCAATTATCCATGGTGTGTGTCCAAACGTAATAGACATCCGACATCCAAAACTGTGCGAAGCATACGATCAACAAACCTACATTTTTCACCCCATCATCAGCCTGAGCATGACTTGACCGTCGGTTTGCTCATTCTTCCAGATACAGCCCCCTTTTCTTCGCCGAAAACGTCAGATGCATCATCTAACGAGCATCTCTCGGCTGTAACTGCGATCATTCGTTCAACTTCGCCGTTCATGACTTCGAAACGAATGTCCGTGGCCTCCTCAAGCCCTGGAGGCAGCATTGTAGTGCCGACCATGCCTTTTCAAGCCTTTGAAACCCTTACATTCTATGTTGCTTACAAGGATTCTGAGTGCTGCACCCCAGCTACCGAGTGCTATGATGAGGTCGTCGAAGCAGATACTTTAGGTGTCAAATCTGGATGGGACACACAGGAGCAGCACTTGTCCCCCAGATTGACCCTGTGCTCAAGTCTGATATTACGATGGGACATGGATACTTACCGCAAAACGTCCTCAAGACAGTTCAACAGCAGTTGTTTCGCAGGGCGGCTACGGAGGCCATAGATAACCGAGAGTTCACGGCGTACATCTAATGTGCTGTGGATCTGCTTGTTCCGGATAAAGATAGGGCAGAGCAAAAATTATAACTCGCAATTAATGAAGAGATACTCGAGCAGTGATTCTCTGATGAAGAAATATTCTTTGATTGTGAGCTGCTCAGCACCGAATGCTTCGTATACGGCGACAGTGTACACTGGCCAGTACGAATGACCTTCGACCATTTTGACGGCTTGTATATATGAGTCAGCGAAGCAACAGCGGCAGCCTGGTTGGCGGCCACCATGTTTCTCATCAAAGATCATGCAGGTACTACGGTTTGGCTATGGAAACCACTGTACTCAGACAACGTAGGCTGAGCTTATTCATAAACTCATATTATTTGTTGATGCTTTAAGTGCATATATAGTGGTTGGTGAAGTATCCACATTGAGTTAGTACCCCAAAGGAGCCGTTTCGAGAAGGTGCTCATGCGACACAGAATTGAAACTTTATCGTAAATGGGGAAATAAGTGAAGTTGCGAAAGCATGAGACATACTTTTGAGTGCTTATGACGTCAGCACATCGATATGCAGAAGCACAGCTTCGCAACAGTCTGCCAGAGCAAGCTATGTCCGGCCAGCTAATAGTTCTTCTTGTATTTAGGATCAGCACGCGATCACGGTGTGGAAACAATTCTGGAGATGAGATTACAACTCGGCTTAGACCTTGCGCCACCAACATGTAGTCGTAACAACCGTAGCCAATCCATGGAACTGCACGCATGGAATAACTGGCCCAGTTAGGCACAAGGTAATGAGTTTGAGTGAATTGTGCCCTGTGGTGACGCTTGCGCGTAGTTGTTCCGCGTTGTCTGTGCACCCGCGGGGTGATACGTGCCTGTTCCTGTTTGCCTTGGTGTTGACGATCGTAGGCACCTACGTCATCCGCTCGTGCTGCCACGACTCTCAAGAGCTGCTCTTTAAACTCCAGAGTTTCCACTCCTCGAAATAATCATACAACTTTCATCAGAAACGAACATAGAAACTCACCCTTCAGAATGGAGACTATCAGCAACATCGCATCCACTGCGACAACTGCCGTTACAAACCTTGTGTATGGAGCGCCGGAAACTAAAGCCAACGAGACTGGCGGTAAGGAGCCTGTCTCTGGCCAGACTGGCAAGGGGACCATCGATGACCCCTACGACCAAGGCAACTCTGGTGCGTTCACCCTATCAAACCAGAAGTATATCCTACAAGAGATGTGCTAACACCATTCCACAGACGCCGCTCTTGAGAAGAACACCACCACCACTGGCACTGATATCGAGCCTTCACGCGAAGTTGAGCCTACTGGATCTATCCAGAAACCTGAGGACCTCATCAAGGCCTTCGAAAATGAGACTGGCAACTCCACCACATCCACCAGTACCGGTTCAGGTTCCACTACCACCGGTATCACGGACAAGGCTGGCGTGACCGAAAAGATTTGGAAGCCCACAGATGTTGATTCAGTTAGTCCTTCAGTAACTGCCCCCACTGTTGCTCCTGAGACTGGCATTGGCTCACAGGCGAGCACCAGTAGTCCTGGCACGGACAAGGACACACTTTGGAGGGGTGTAGATGCATATAAGAATACCTCATCTACCGAACCTACCTCTACTGGCTCAACAATCACCGAAACCGAGCCCACTCATCTCTCCTCTGGTGGATCAACAAGCGATGGTCCCAAGGGTGCTATTGATGCAGAGCCTAAAAACTACTCCATTGGCGATTTGACCTCGGGCAAGGAGACACCTCCTAAACCTGCCAACGATGATACCACAAGCTCTGTTAATGACACTTCTGGCTCAGCCTCCAAGACTGGTGAGTCTGCCATTAGCCCTCCGGACTTGAGTACCACCTCCCCTGGCAGCAAGCCTGACTACAATGCGGACACATATCAACCATCTCACTCCGGTGGTGCGTGGACCCACAAGATAGGAGAAGTACTGAATAAAGCTGACGGAATTGCAGGTCTTGCTGGTGAAAAGGCTGGTTACGGTGGACCCAAGTCGGAGCAGCCATCTGAGACTCCTGTACGTGACAACCATACCTCTCCGACCTCGCCTTCTGGCGATGACGACGAGAAGAGTAGCAAACTGTCTGGCCTGAAAGACAAGCTCAAGAACAAGCTCCATATTGGTTCCAAGGATCACTAAACGGACAACGTCTACGGGACTCTTGACTATGACGAATGATTATGATACCACAGGACTTTGAGGCGGATTGCGATTTATATTATACCCTCCAGTAGTACATAATAAACAGTTTGCGATAAACCTGCTGCCTATAATAAGAACAATCAACTGCAATCCTTCAACGGTAATCGTGTGGTGACCTATGTGCGGAGTACATTCGGCCCCTCCTCACTGTGATTGGTCGGCGCGTTGCCCTGAGGCGGCGCATTCCAGACCTAAGCACCTTGCAGCTTCAGGTTGCCCACGTAACTTAAGACTCGCACACATTCTTTTTCGTTCAACGGCTACGCTGGTGCTATGCCTCGCTTCTCAGCGCGTAATGCTATCGTTCTTGCAAATGTCATTCTTCTTACCACACTCATTGTTCACCTGAAGACAGTTCTTTGGGATGAGAATCCTGGACGCGCGAGTTCACTATTTGCCGACCTTCCAGACGACCAAGACGGATATGATAGAGGAGATGTGGATGAACATAATGCCGTGCTTGGGTTAAATGGTGTAAAATCGGATAGAGAGTGGGCGAGTTCCGAGGGGAAGACGCTCCAGATCAACGGAGGACCCAAGAGAGGTTCAGTAGAGTCCAAAAAGGAGAAGAAGACGGCAGTTGTTATTGCCAGCCAGGCAAGTGAAAATACAACTTGGATTACAGAGTTTTTTCCGCAGTGGGAGCAAAACATATACAGGTTGGATGACCCAAGTGCAAAATTGACGGTACCGAAAAACAAGGGGAGAGAGAGTATGGTATATTTGACGTATGTTGCTCTTCAGCCTTTAGATGCTTGCTTTGTATTGCTCTTCTGTTAACAATATACTTTATATGCACATGCTAACTCCAGATATGATCTAGGTACATCATCGATCACTATGACACTCTCCCCGACAATATCCTCTTCATCCACCCCAACCGTTACCAATGGCATAATGATGACCCCGACTACGATGGCCTCCCAATGCTGCGTCACTTTCAGCTGCCATACCTTGAGGAACAGGGCTATGTCAACATCCGTTGCGCGTGGTCCCTGGGCTGCCCTGCTGAGATCAAGCCTCTGGCTGAGGAGGGCGAACACAGAGAGGCTGTACATGCTGGTGGCGACTACAAGAAGGCATTTCAGGTACTGTTTCCGGGTAAGGAGGTACCCGGAGAAGTGGGTGTTAGTTGCTGTGCGCAGTTCGCGGCAACCAGAGAGAAGATTAGGGAAAGAAAGAAAGAAGAGTATGTCAGATATAGGAGGTGGCTCTTGGACTCAGAACTGGAAGACAGTATTAGTGGAAGGGTTTTGGAATACTCGTGGCACAGTAAGTTGTTGAGATACCAACCAACACTTTGTCTCTGCATCCGCGCTCTATGAGGGCACTTGCCAGATAGGCATGAATACCACGGAGCATGGAGCTAACTTTCAACAGTGATATTTGGCAAGGAGCCAGTTCATTGCCCTAGTGCAAAAGAGTGTTATTGCAAGGTTTTTGGCTTTTGCAATCTCACCTGCAAGGAACCTGGCAGCTGTGAAGGTCGATACATTCTTCCACCGTTTTCAAGCCTGCCGCAAGGATGGCCATTTGTTGGGTGGAAGGGTGAGCCAAGAAAGAGGATGGGCAGCGCAGAATGATCCTGTAGGTTGCAAACCCTTCGGACGACCTTCGATTTCTACCCTACTACCAAAAATTCTAAACTCTCGCTCTGATGGATGGCTTTTGCAAAGCACTGCAAAACACCTCGGAATAGAACCATGCTTTTCGTGGCTCTTCACGAGGTCATCATGCCGCACTTGTACGATGGCCAAACCTGTTTTACGCGTACTATCAGTACTCATCGCTGCCCGCAGCCGACGGTTGCAGATGCATTCCCCTCCAATGTGTTTCCCCTCGCGATCCTCCTGTACTTTTGGGGCTCAGGTTCTGCACTACACATTGGCGAAGTAATTCCCAGGCATACAGCCACATCGATTGGTCCACGTCATGACAGTACCGCGATACCTCTACTTGAACAGTTCAAGATACCATTCGTTAAGTTCATATCACAAACATCAAAGTTGGAAGCATGTCCGCACTCGGTTATATATACTCTGTTCGGCCCGGGTATTTCCATACCCCAGACTATCCTAATGAAATCCGCTTCTCCGCCTGCAAAGCCATTTACCAGCCGTTAAGGTTCAGATACCCCTCTGAAGGCTGAAGGGAAAAGGGCAAAGGGCGCCAAAGATATGGAAGCGGTATGCACCTGTATTGTGCACACTGCAGCTACTTTCGTATACATGTGGTGCACAACATATCGCGTAATCCCACCACGATGCTCTGCCTTGGTCGAAGGAAGCCTGTAAGCTGACAAGGTAATTGTACACGCCAAGCTGGAATCCATGGGTGGGCGATCATCTATACCGATCGCACAATATTCCACCAGCGCAACAAGATAAATCGATACGGCCATTTCGCTTCATTTCTTTATCAGTGACCGGAACTGCAAGGACGCACAAGGCTGAGGCAGAGCAAGGTAACACAAAGTCAAGATAGCACGAGTCATGGTTGGGTGCACCGTGCGAGCAGAGCCGCATTATGGGTCACAAGCTGACATTCGCCCACGTCTACAATCAGCTGCTCTTTTCTCAAGACCACCTAAGCATGTCTCCTTCCATGACTCCCTCATTCACCATCATAGCCATAATGGGTAAGCACTCACACAATGAGGTTGAGCCTCAACCGACTACGAAATGCGTGATTTCTGTCCAGGAGATCAGGTTGTGGTGCAATCCATCAGGCTGAGGTTTCTGTGTATTCACATGTGGGTCCTTTTGGATAGTGCAACCTACTTCCTCCCGTGTCAGTGCCTCTTACGCTTTTGGAACACTACCAAGCCAGGCACCATCTCTTTTCCGCAAAGCAGAGCCGCATCGTCAATAAACACCATGCGGTCGGCTTGCCGGAAACGTGCATCTTCACTTCATTATCATCCCAAACTCACATCGATGTCCGTGTCACGCTAGCGTTGTTCACACTATAATAGATATTTATTTTTGTTAACACGTCCAACGGTCAATATCTCTTTTTTCGAACAATCCGCAGATGATCGCTTTCGAGTCGCTATCATTCGACATCTTCTTCGAGATTAGCACATACCTAGATATAGACGACGTTGCACATCTCGCCCAAACATGTCGCCAATTGAAGACATTGCTACTCGACAAAACTTTGACGCGACGGGTTGTGGAAGTTGGTAAAAACAGTCCTACAAACGCAAACACGACTAATCGTTATCTCAGACAAACCATGCATATACCGAAGAAGCTCGACAGGCCCACCAAGGTCTGATGACATACAAGGAAGCATTTTGTGCTATATATGACCGACGTCAGGCCTTTTCAAAGGCACTGCCCTTCTCCGCTCGAATCGTGGGGCAAGGTAGCAGTTTCCTGTACCGAAAAGGCGTACTTTGCGTGCAAACAGGTAGCACTGTCCATGTGACAGACTTACGTTCAGCAAGGACCATTCTTCAAGTTGACCTCCTGCAGCTCTTTAAATCTGCAGATGTTTGTGATGACAGCTACACGTTCGAAATGATGTACTACAACGACGATATTCTCTCTGTTTTCGCCCAGGGTGGGAGCAAATATGCTATTCCAGGCTTGATTTTTTGTCTCAAGACTATTGAAAATTTGCAGGATGCTGAGAGGATTCTTGGGTATACAGTTCTCGAAGATGGCTGGTCGAAGCTCTTTGTTCGACACACAGCCCAGTCCCTAGTCTACGGTACGCACACTGGCATGGGGGGAGATGGTCATCGCAAATGGGCAATTAAGGGGCGCAGCTTGGTTGCTGGTAAAGTGGAGGACCAGAGACCGGCAGAAAAAATCATTCTCGAAGGGTTTCATGGCAACGACGTTGGATCAACCGTTGCTTTCGAGATCCATGACGGTTTCTTTTACGCTGTATCCAATCAAGGCACATATGAGGTCGAAGAGGTAGATTGGACGTCCTTCTACCATTGTGTCCGGATCCCACTCGATAATCCTGTTGCCGAAGCAGTGCAACAAGACACACGAGTGTATCGGCGCCAGCATGCGGAAGGCGCTATACATGATTCTTGGACTGATCTCACGCTCCAGCATAATGAAAAGACAAATGATATCTTCATTGTTGAGTCTAGGCGCGAGTGGGTTGGAGCGACGTCCAAACAAGCGAGAACCTTCTATACATCACGTATCAATTTCAACGCACCAGCTTCCACAGACTATCTATGGGATCTCAATTCTTCGAGAAATGATACCGCACGCCCCCTTCCGTTGCCTGACAACGACATTTTGACGACTGTTCTGGGGTCTTCACATAACGCAAACTTTATGCCTACACCTACGCAGTACAGTTGGACGCGACACCCCGAGTTTCTCTCCACAACGTCTGTGAAACAAAAACCCCGATCTTTCATTCTCGCAAGGACTAAATTCAGGGCCTACAATTTCTCGTGTTCGACTTTCATTGATTTTGTCGAAGACGAGCGGTGTTGTCCTGACCGCCCAGCCACCTCACTCCCATGCCTCAGACTGAGAATTGGAAGTCGGCAGGTTGCGCCGCCTGATTCCAACCTCTTCGATTACGATCGCGGGAGTGCTATGGCCAAAAATGATTTTACGCCTGATAGTCCGCGTTGCGAGCGGGTGTGTTTCGCAGACAAGACGGAGTACCGACACGCACCGATCCGCATGTGGCCTCCCCTGCCAACGATATGCCCTTGCGCTGCTCGTCAGCATCAGATTATGAATCCCGTTTTCCATCCTACGTCTGGGATGAGCTCGAGACAGAAAAAAATCACTGCGGTCTGTGATGAGAGGAGTATCGTGTATATGGTCAAACCAAGCAGATCGTACAACTACGACTCCATGAATCACAACGGGACCGATGATACGCTTGGTACAATCGTTTTGGTAGACTTTGGTCGGTCAAGCTTTTCTGACTTATCTTCTGCAACTACAGACAGTGGCCTGCGCTGGGATTGGGCGCCCGGGCAAGAAAAGAGGTGCAGGAATGGCACGTGCCGGTAGATCGAGTAGCTTTCGGCCATATAGATTACAAACACCAATATAGTTAGGTCTTGTCCATGCAAATCATTATATTATGCGTTGATGTACATCATGCTTTGCCTTGGGCTGCAATGCATGTGCGGCACGGCTCGAAGATAGTGTGGATGTGCTGGTGACAATGTGCCTGGCCAGATCGACGAGGCTGAAGATAAGGATGGAAAGCTCCCTGCAGATGCAAGGCTACTGCAAGATTGGTGGTGGAACGCACAATGGAAAAAGAATTATGACAGCAGATAGAGCGTGTAAGTGTTCCATATTACTGTAGACAGCAAATCGTTACCTGTGTTTATTTCTGTACCTATCCAATCATGAAAACAAATAATTATGTGGGTGGCAGCCCAAAACGCAAGTACGGACTAAACTTCACTGGCGTCCAGCGTACTTAAGTGTAGATTTCCTCCGTCAATGCGTTCAGGCCCACACCCTCCTTCGCAATATCTTCTTCCTTTAAGAAAAGTAGCGGCATCTCCACAAGCGTACCCTTGATTGTGCTCAAGATCTCCTTGACCTCGCGCACACCCTGCTCGCCCTCACTAAAGTTCTCGGCTACAACGTGACCCCATTTGTACAGGCTGGGCCTCTTGTTCTCCTTGTCTTGCTGCGATTGGCCGAAGAAGCGAGAGTAGTAATCATCGTACTGGCCCCAGTTTCTGACCTCGTCTGATGGAACGGGGTGGAAGATCTTGCCAAAAGCATTTGTGTTTGTGTTTGCGCGCCAGTTCCACAGGTTCTGGAAATCGTCAGAAAGCGGGTCTGCGACCTGTTTGTCCATTTCGGAGCCCCAATCGTAGACTTGTGGGGTAGTGACGGGCTGCCAGTTATCGTCTACAGCGTCGATGGGCTGGTGTTTCAGAAGGCCAAGGTGCTTGCGGAAGATTTCGCGGCGGAGAGAGCTAGCGAAGCGGGAGACTTGGTAAGGGCGGCCATCCATTGTAGAGTCAATCATATCTGGGTCGCGGATAATGATAGCAATCTCTGAGTCGTGGTCGCCCAGTTGAGAGCGGTCGTTCAGGTTGGCGGATCCGCAGATGACGGTTGTGTCGTCGGCGATGAGGAGTTTGCTGTGGATGTATAGCTCCTCGCTGACGAATGCATCCATCTCGTCTGCCGCACTACCTTCCCAAGGCACGTTGCGGATATCCTCGCCATTGAGCATGTAGCACTCGCAGACAGAGTCCCAGCGACCATCTCCGAGACCTTCGCGGCCGCCGATTTTCTGAGCTTCCTCCTGGTATCGGTTGTAGTCGGACTGTCTTCCGTTGTTCGGGGGGCCTCCGTAACCGGTATCCATCTCGTACACCTGTTGCTGGGAGGGACGACTGCTACTGTCCATTTCATATATGCCATATTCTGCCGATGGTGGAGGACGGTAGGCTTGGTAGTCCCGAGCACCCTCATGCGCTACGTCAAAACCCTCACTAGCCTGTCCGTACGAAACTCCACTACGTTGCTCGGCCTCTTGCATGACCCTGCTGGCATTAATGCGGTCATAGCTGCGAAGGTTGTAGAACCTAATGTAATCCATTGGATTGAAGCCAGCCTTTGCGATCTCCTCGTAAATGGAGTGACCACCACGGTTGATGGAGTCGTATTGGAACTCCATAATAGCTCGTGTACCCAGAGCTTCATCGAGCTTGAGGTCACCAGCAAAGGCGGGAACGGCTGGGATTACTACGATCATTTTGTACTTTTCGCCGTTGCGGGCAGCACGAACGATACGCTCGACAATTGCCGCACCCACTTGATTCTTAATCGGCCGTTGTTTGTCGCCAGTAGCTGTGATGAAGAACTGGTTTTCGATATAGATAAAGTGCTGACTGTTCCTGATGGTTTCGATGTAGGCGTTTTGGATTGAGTGCTAAATCTGTCAGTATGCGACCTGTAAGTCTCTGGCAATAACATACCTCTGTAGAGATGTTGTGGCTCCACTTTGCAGCGCTACGAGTGATCTGACAGTCAACATTGGCTCTTTGCGAGCTATGCTCCGCGTGTGATTGGTAGTGAGGTTGCTGTTGCTGTTGATGGTGGCCGTAGTGTTCTTGGTACTCGTTGACGCGGTTATACATTTTCTGACGGAATCCACCGCCAAGGCCAAACAGGCCTCGTTCACCTTCCTCGCCATCGCCGCCGAGGCTTCGAGAGCCTCCTTCTCCCTCCTCGAACTCACGTTGCTCTGGGGGTGGGTACTGACCGCCCACTTGGGCACCGCTCGTGGTATCTGGAAGCCTCTGATATCTGGTTGCTTTGAGGGAGTATTTCTCGTCGTAGATGAAGTTCCATCGCTGTGTGAAGTGCGTGCGGAGATCCTGAACAACGGGACCACGCAAGCTGAGCGCTACATCGGACCATCCCATACGCGAGCTCTGTGTTCTGTCAAGCTTGTTCTCTTGCCAATGATCGACCGCAGCGAAATCTGGCATTATGTCAGTATCACTGTACCTCAAATAATCCGAGTAATTGCGGGCATCACTCACCTAGCATTCTGGCATTATTGAAGTCTTGTCCGGGGAAGACAATCCTGTCAAGACTGCCAGGGTGTGCATCTGCGATCGGATGAGAATTGGTATCCCAGCGTCCGTAGCAAAGATCTAATCCTCCCATGAACGCAATCTGTCCGTCAATCAAGCAGAGCTTCTCGTGGTGAGCCCAGTACAGTACAGTATCACCCTAGTTTTGAGAGTCAGTCGTAAGTCAGCGATAACAGTCCAAAGGAAAACGAACCGTCGAACCATACACGGCTTTCAAGCCGTCTAGCGGCAGTTGGGCAATTTTTGCCGGCGAGAAGGACATATTCTTTATAGAGCTGAAGAACTGGCCTGACAGTACCGCAGCATCCGGTGTATGATCGGGATGCCTGAAGACGCCAATATTGGCGTGGAGATCTTCCAGATGATGTTTGGTGTGCGCACTAGAGACTGCAATAGGTGGTCGGATCAGCGGATTTGTCCTTTCCACCTCTTCGAGGGACTTAAATATAACATTGAGACCGGCTCGAGCAAGGCCTTTTGTAATAGGGTCCGTAGAGTGCGGCAAAAGGGAATGTAGGTAATTGGGCAACAATGGATTTAACTTACGTGTCAAAGCCTGTGTGACTTCTTTGTAGACTATGATGTTGACCCTGACTCCTCGTTTCGCAGCAGCTAGAAGCATTTTGTCGACTCGGTACTGCTGATTCTTGGCTGGAGGTCGTCGAAGGTAGAGTTCAGGAGACAGCCACCAGTCCAAGATCCATATCGATTCTCGAGCTTGCTCTAACGCGACCGACACAGCATGCATATACGAAGCGCCGTCGACATACCACTTAATGTCATTTCCATGACGCTCAGGAGCAAAGCTCAAGAAGCGATGTTGGTTATGGTATTCTTGACCAGACTGCGATTCGCCTTGCTGCTGTGCTTGAGCAGCTTCATTCTTTCCTGAGAAAGAATCTTTGAGCTCAGCACCAAGTTTGTGAACCTCCTTATGGAGCTTATCGAATAAAAATGACATGCCGCCTGAGCCTGAGGGGCCTTGCTGAGACTGTGAGTTCTAGGAGTAGGTGTCAGACGAGGTTGTGTAGGGAAGAGTGAACGAGCAGAAGACTGAGTAGCCGCAGCAAGAGCACAGCAGGGATAACAATAGACTAGTTAGGTCCCATCATGCACACCCGTGTTTTAATGACAGCATTGTGGCTAACGTAAAGCACATACCTCTTGCTTGCCTCCAAAGAAGCGCCGCCCCATGTCTCCGATTATGCCACGGTCACTCTCTTGACCCTCCCCTTGGCCATGGTAGTCTCCGTACGCTAGATCATCGTCTCGACGCGACATCTGGAACTATAAAGAGGCTGTGCTGATCCCTATCAGCATATAAGTGTTTTGTGTGTTGTTGCGTTGTGCAGCTCAAGCGGTGATGCCCCGCTCGAGACCCTGGCTGGAATGGTGGGGCACCTCCGAGGTCAACAGGGAACGTGCAGCAACTGAGACAACACATCTGCCACCGAAGCTGAAGTACGCGCAACATGAGAGGGCCGAATTTCTAGGGACAATGAACAGCACACAATAAGCAACACAACGCGTTACATGTTCTTCTTTAGCGTTCCCACAAATTTGCTTTCGGCTTCTCTCATTCACGTCCCAAGCTGGAGCCTCTTACCCCTGCACGTGAATGAGCTCTCGATTCCCTGCGTCTTCGCCTCTTTAGTCCTGCTATATCAGCGTATCATAGCGTCACAGAGACATAATTCCATTATCTCCAGGATAGAGCCATCTGTGATGGTCCTACAAGGGCATAGGTTCGGATTGATGGACTCAAGACGTTGCTGGTGCGGAGATGGTACGTCATGTAGATCAATCTGAATGACTTCAGCAATCAGACAGCTCGAACATCCCGTCTTATCTGCATCCCCCTCCGCCACTTCTGCTGCTGCATAGTAGTTATATATCTAAGGATATCGTTGCAATCATGCTATCTGTCTCACGTCTCGCATTCTCTGCTCGCTCCGCATCTCGCGCAATTGGTCCTGCTACAAGCTCCTTGCGACCAGCAGCATTTACAGCTACCCGGTGCTTCCACTCAATACCAGCAAAGATGTCTGAACACCCAATCGCTACTCTACAGGTATGAGCAGATGATAAATTGTTACTAACAGAGCTGATATCGACTCAGGAGGACTTGATCCCGCGTCTGCCCCCGTCATCTCCTACACTCTTCGAAGCTAAAAAGAAGAAGAACCTCAGCTTTGAAGCCATCGCAAAGGAAGTCGGTCGTGACGAGGTAGCCATCGCCGCTCTCTTCTACGGGCAAGCAATGGCCTCGCCAGAAGATATCCAAAAGCTATCCAAGGTCCTCGATATCCCCACTGAGACTCTTGAGTCGCAGCTCTCTGGTTTCCCAGATCGCGGCCGATCGCTTGAGATGCCACCAAAAGACCCGCTCGTCTACCGCTTATACGAGATCGTACAGAATTATGGATATGCGTACAAGGCAGTGTTGAACGAGAAGTTTGGTGATGGCATTATGAGCGCAATTTCATTCTCGACCAAGGTGGAGAAAGAGACAGACGAGAAGGGTGATTGGGCAAAAATCACGTTGAGGGGCAAATGGTGTGTATAACTGGTCTCAATATCTCCTAACATACTAATTTGACTGCAGGTTGCCATACTCGCGATTCTAGTTTTGATAATTGACTAATAAATGAAGATGGTCAGACTCTGTGAGTAGGTTGTGTAATGTGCTTTGCCTGCATCGTCTTCGTGTTATTTTCTTAGTCATTTTTTGTCGCGTCCCACAGCAAGAGAGGGCCAGAATATAAAACACGAGTGATTTAGACTGGGTTTTTATTACATCTGCCATTCTGTATTCTGAAAGTAAACTGTGCGACACTTTATCTGAGTTGGCTTCTACTGGTGCTGTTTAGCGTTGTGTGCGCAAGCCAACTGCTTTTGCCTTATACACGTCACGTTCTTGTCTGCTCTCTCACCTCACCTTACCTCAACTTTGGCTTCTTAGTCCCACCCACAACCAAGCAGCGTATCTGAATCCCTCACACAAACACATATTTGTTGCACCGTCACCTCACCTCAATTTAGCGACTTCCTAGGATTTGACATTGATCGGTTACCTGCCTACCAATATCCACCCAGGCTGCGCTTGCTACAGACCTCGTTATTGTATTTCATGTCAAGTGTGTGGGCTGTAACAAGGCAAGGGAAACAGTCACATGAAAACACTTGGTCATATGCAATGTGAGTGGACCTTGCTCACACTGAAAATATTCCACGAAAAGGTGCTAATCACTCTCCCAGACTATCACGAATAGCTTCGAGAAATCAAAATGCCGGCTCCAATCAACCAAACGCGAGTCAAGTGCACGTACGCTGACTGCGACTTGCAATTTCTGACCGAGAAAGATATGAAGAGGCACAAGAAGCATGATGATGACCATGACTACTGTTACATGTGCGACGAGGACTTCGAGTCCTACGAGGATCTTGCGCAGCACAAGATCTTCCGTCCTGACATGCACAATAAAGCCTGCCGTGTATGCGGTCAAGAATTCAAGTCCGAGTCTGGGCTCAAGCGCCATATTGAGCTTGTACGTCAACTAGTCTCTGCAAGTAGACCGTCATTCTGACTGAAGACAGACACACAAAGTTGACCAGAAGTTGACTTGCATCGGCTGCCAGAAGTCATTCTATCAAGCCTGTCTTTTCATCGAGCATCTCGAGTTTGGCTACTGCGATGTCATCTCCGCCTCTCAGTTCCAGGGTCATGTCGTACATAAGCACCTAGTAACGGCACTGCTAAAGAACACTTCTGCCTATGCTCGCTTCCAGGCCAAACAAGCCAAATTTGAAGCAGCCAACGGTGACTTCGAAGAGGAATCCGGCATCTCTCTCAATGATCCTCTGGATAGTGGTGAAGAGATCGAGGAGGTAAAGTTTGCTGCACTCCAGCCTGAAGTTTCTGACACGCCTCTCCTGTTGTCTGCTGTTGAATCATACCCCCCACTGCCCCCGCATGTCCGGGTCGCGAGCTGCGACACCTCCAACATAACAGCCTCAACCGGTGCTATGTCCGTGAAAGATGAAGTCGCCAACATAGCCACTGTTTCCTGCGGTTCTGTCTTACAGCCTTCATCTGGAAACTCTGCCTCTGCTACAACTGCATCGACTGGTCGACAACTCAAGGTTTGGGTCGGTCGCAACGGTAAATCCGCAAGTGACACCTTATTTCCCAACGCCGAACCTACCCCAGTGACCAAGGAGTTCTCAATTACAGCGCATGATGAGAAGATGGCAGACGAACATGGTATCAACATTATGCGAACGCGTTTCTGGGACCCTCTCAGCAGCGATTGGAACCCAGAGCGCTTCTACGATTCAGTTATCAACAAGTACAATTGTCCTTTCATTTGCGAGTACGGTAGTTCTGTTCCTCTACCACTGCTATTCCAATGCTGACATCACCGTGCAGGTTGACGTTCGGGATTCCTGCGGACCTAAACAAGCATATCAACAGTGAACACCGTCTCACTTTAATGAAGTGCCCTGTCTGTTTCAAATGCTTCAAGTCCGCGACCGCAATCATAGCACACTGTGAGAGTGGTGGGACCAAATGCCAAATCAATAAGGCTGATAACTTTAATATTTTTCTCGATCGCTTCTCCGGTGGCTTCCTCAGCGTCGACGAGAAAGTCCGCCCCGATCACACTAATAACCCCACAGTCATGCTCACCAACCCCGAGACTGGCAGGATGGAGCGCTACAAGCCGCCTGTCGCTTCTTATCTCCAATACACTGTCACTAAGCCTCCAGACTGGAAAGAGCCTGACAAGGCTAATAATGTTCAAATTGGGTTCGCCTCGTAGCCGATCCAACAGCAACGCGACCCAAGCAAAGGTACAGGCTGTCTGATAAGCTCCAGGCAATGGGGGAGAGCACGGATTATATCACGAGCTTGCTCGTCATTGAACTGAAGTTCAGTGTAAGAAGTCAATAGAACAAGACCTACTTATAGTAACCATTAGAAGCGACAGGCAAGTTCAGTCTAAATCCTTCTGCTTTATCATCGACCGTGTTTTTGTTTGTAGATATTTTGAGTTATGAACTGGATCTTCAAGCATTCGGTTCAGGGCCGTCGATTCAAGACTTCCATCATCGAGGAATGGGTCAGGGGCATTTCAGTGCTAACAGATGCTCAAGCACCCCAACAGAAGTCTCAATGTTGGACCCACTACTCCTAGCTGTTTCGCATTATTGTTTCCCAATGATGTTGATGCCAATATATACTGACGCCGATGCTAAAATATGCTGACGCCAGGCTATATTCACGATTCCTCCCGTTGTCGACTCTGTTGGTCTGAAAAAGCAGTGGAACAAATAGTCAACCCTCCAACAATTCTCAATAAGTTCCTGCAAAACTATCTAAAGCATACGCTGCCATATCGAAACCGAGATCGCGCCTCGAGTTCTGACTCGTTGTGGTCAAGTTAAGACCGCCAATATCGCACCACTCAACGCCATTCGTCTTGATCGGCTGCTCGCTCGTCAGCAACACACTCAACTGTCATTAGGGGACTCAGACTTACCAGACATGTCAAATGCTTGCACCAGCTGCAAGTGTTCCTCCACTCGTAGAAATTGCGAAGCAGCAGGATGAAGCCAACAAAGGCTGCGACAAGACCACCGGCACGAAGGATCCACCACGCCCACCATAGCAGCTTACGCCCTTTGAAGAAGGACACAGGCTGTTTTGCGAATCTGCCAAGTCCCACTATGGGGCTTTTACTCGCCATAGGCGGATGTGTAGGGTCCTGAGGATCGGAGACTGGGTTTGCGACAGTAGTATATGGCGGCTCGTCAGAACCTGTGCGCTCACGCAGAGATTGGGGGGAATGCAAAAGGCAGATTCCAAGCACAATACCCATCAGGAAGCCGCCAATATGAGAGAAGTTATCGAGTCCGGGGAGCAAGCCAAGAACGAAGGCAATGGCAATGTCGAGCAGAAGGAACAAAAGGTCCTTAATGGGACTGCGGCGTGAGGACCAGTTGTAGAACAAATCTAGTAAAGTAAGAGCTAGAATGCCGAATAGGCTGCCAGATGCACCGACGCTGGTTATCCCGTCTGCAGCATAATTTCCACCGAGAACGAAGCCGAAAATGCCAGCGCTGAAGTACACGAGTGCGAAACGTAAAGGACCAATTTCTTTCTCCATATCCCGCCCAAGAGTCAGCTGGAGAAGCATGTTAAACCCGATGTGGATGATTCCCGCATGGAGGAATATAGGTACGATGAAGCGGTACCATTGGTTTGGTTCGTGACTTCTGTCATGAAAGTCTGTCACGCCAGATTGATCGGGAATACCGCCTAGACCGCAAAGTTCATTGAGCGAGCATGTCAGGCTACCGGAATCGAGAGAGGTCGTGTTAGGACAGGGCCAGGATTGCACGTTGGCTTCGATGACTTGCTTGATATTGTGCATGCAAGGCGTAAATCTCGCACCCATGTTGATTAAAACATAGGGAGAGGGCCCGATCATGATGTTGAAGTTGGGCTTTGTTTGAATGGGAGAGCCTGTCAGGATACCATTCTTAATCAGCTCGCCGACAAATACACCAATCTGCACGGTGGTCAAGAGGTAAACAACCCATGTTATCCGCCCGCTGAACCAGCCTTCCTTCTTCTTACGTCTTTGGCGCTTCTTCTCAGGTGCAGGGTACATCCTCTCTGGGTCCGCATTGTATCGCGTGGGACTTCCACTCAGCTTGCTCTGTAGGGGAATAGCATTCTGGTCTGCAAATGGGTCATGCTGCCCACTGTGTGCTGGCGGTGTGTCGTAGGGGCTAGCGAATGTATTATGACCATATTGGGCAGGCCCATGATATGACGTATCTGGGTATCCGCCGAGTGCACCAGATGAGTGTGTGGTGTTGTTGTTATTGGCCGGGTACGGTGGGTATGTGTTATCGTCGAAGGGTGACGAAACAGGTGAGACGACATGTTGTGACTGTTTGTCGGGCAGAGGAGGTAGTGGTGCGTCTGTTCGGTCTTGGGGACTGCCAGCGGAGGCAAAGCCGGTGGTTGGACCTGTGGGTGGATAAGATGTGTTGTAGTAGTCGTTCGCCGCCATGATGGTCGTATTGTGCGCGTATTGTGCACGTATAAGGGTACAACCGAGCGCAGGAGAGGTATATGGCTGCAGTGACGGGTATACAAGTGCCGAGGTTTAATAAATGTATAGTGTAGTGCAGGTGTGAATGGGGAGTGTAGAGTGGTGGCTCGTATAACACCCGCTCGTAAGCACGAGTCGTTGCTTCGTTGTGAGGTGCTACAAACAAATAGAGAACGTGTTGTAATGCATGTCAGATGCGGAATTACAGAACGAGAGAAGAGTGCAAAGTGTACCAAGACAGCACCACAATAAGTACACGCCCGCCCTCTCTTTTTAGTGAGCTGAGTGTTGGAGTGGAGCACGAGAGAGGCTGACGGCTACGCAAGCCGTTCGGATTTACTGCATAGCCTTCAGCCTTGTCCGACCCCTGACGCGCGCGAAGCCTGAAACAGCTCGATCGACAGTGGCTTGGTTTGCAGCACGCTTTAAATATCCGCTGCTCTCATTCACCAGAATCAGTAAAAGTACAGCCTGAACATGCCAGATAAGATGAGGTAATTGTGACTTGATCTTTGTGTTCATGACTGTCGCTGTCGGTGTGCCTTCGGCGTTGGTACTTGGCATGCTGACAACTTGGCTGTCGACCAGAACAGATGGTGGCTAGTGGAGAAACGCCACGCGGCCTGAGCACCAATGGCGCGCTAGCAGATACTATTCACGATTTGACAGTGTCGTGCCACCAGTCTACTACATACGTATCAAGTGCTTGTAGTTGGTCTTGCTAGATGATCATTTATTATGAGGCTGGAGTATAAGTAAAGAAACAGACATGTCAATCTCACAAGACGCAAATTCGTGCGTGAATATTCGGCGGTTGATTTGTGGTTTAGATCTACAATGGCGGTAATGCTTCTCGACAATTGGGACAGATCAGCCTGTACCGCATCCAGCCTTCTAGACATGTCGCGTGGAATATGTGCCTACACGGTGTCACCATGTACATTCTCCTCTGCAGAATCATACCGGTTGCACCCAAACTACTCTCGTCCGCATTACTACCCGCAGGCACAACAGGGACCTCGATGTCCATCGCGCAAATACTGCAGTCAAACACTTTCTTGCCTTTGTCCTTCGCTTCGCCTGCGCTCTTACTGCTCTCTTCACCCTCGATCGCATCTTCGGAGGTGGAGGTGGCATTGAGTGGTAGCAATGCGCCTTCTTCGTCCTCGCGTAGGATCGGGTGGTAGTCGTACGCTGGCGGCGCCCACCCTTCTCTTATGAAGAAACGTGGTCCTAGAACAGACTGCGACACCAGTGCCACGATTTGAAGCCACACCCAACTCACCAGCACCGCCATTGTAGTCCAATCTGTGCTGGCAAACAGAACATTGTCAGCCTTGAGATAGAAATACCCAATGGGAATGAGACGAGTGATCGATGTGCCAATAGTGTAGTCCCACCGCAAGGCTCGTCCGCAATTCCGCATCACATTGCGGTAAATTTGTGGCACCCAGAAGGAGAGGTAGATGAATGAGAGGATGCTGAAGTAGGCGCTGCGGTATAAAGTCCGGGCTGTAGCAAACTGAATGGTGACAAAGAACATGATGATGAGCAGGAGACAAAAGCGGGAGTATAAAGTGCCGAACTCTGCTCGCGGGTTTGGCGTCATAGGAGTAGTAGTGGCTGTGACTGTGGGAGGGGCGTTTGTAGTAGGGAGCAGGGGTGTGTCATCGTCGGAAAGGGGGTCGTCTTGATCAGGTGCGATGAGAACAGGTGTTTGTGCTCTTGGAGGTGGAGGGTGTTGAGACCCTGTTACGGGAACGGGAAGACCTGCATCTGTCGCAGAAGGTGGCGCAGGAACTGCAATAGGCGCGGCAGCTGTAGCTGACGTAGTTGGCGCAGTCAAGGGCGTCGTGTCTGTTGCTGTTGCTGTTGCTGGAGCTTGTTGTCGCTCCTGGCGGGCTCGTTCGGCAGCCTGGACGGACCAAATGTCCATTAAAAAGCGGAGATGTACAAGGACAGAGAACAACGCGACAAAAGCAATGCTGTACATGGCTAGTTGGGCGGTACCAAGGAACAAGTACATGAAGATGAGGACCAGGAATGTAAAACCGTCGCCCAGCGCCATCATAGCGATGGTATAGAAGCTGACACGGCTGCGCATTGAGGGTGTTGCTGTCTCCTTCATCTGTTTGATGAGGAATGATAACTGGAAGGCGAAAGCGATTGCGAAGGCAATGATACTGTGCCTTACTCGGCCATTGTATTCCTCTGTCTTGGAGCCGATCAGATGCATGGCTTCTGAGGGCGGATAATCTGGAGGTCCTCTCGATTCGATGACATACCCGCAATCTGGCGAAAACCCCACCATGGACATGGACAGTTGCGAACGGTGACCGAGCGGCGCTCCAGTAGGATATCTCATCTCATGCTCAAGCCAGTCCATATCCATAGCTTGTACACTGAGAGGTTGTTGCAAGTAAAGAACGAACTCGCAGTGATATACTACTCCAATCATATCCTCGTTCGATCCAGCAGTTGAACTAGTCCAAGGATTCCAAATCGGAAACGGTCGGTGTATCTGCCGATCTATGGTCTCTTTTATTGTCCAATTCAAGAAGTTCTTCGACGTATCGTATAACGCTGGCGAAAGCTGGAAATGAGGTAACGCAAAGACACCTGCGAATCGCTCGCTCGTTGTCGTCAGCACTGCATGTCCACTTTCCCTGAAATGCACACCATGCATGTAAAACTCCCACCAGTTGCCCCCAAATGACTCATCATCCCCAACAATGATCTTCGCACTTATTTCTGAGATTGTCTTATTCCTATCCATTCGCATCTTATCCTCCAACTCGGTGATATGCACTCGCACCGGCCCGCTTGTTCCTGTCAAGTTTCGGTCAAAACCCAAAGCTGAATTTGTAAACGGGTCTTTCTGAATGTGTGTCGTGTTTCCCAAGTCACTGGGGTGTCGCATACGACTGCTAGGATCCCGCACCCACTCGCCCTGTACATAGCCCGAGAGATTCCTGTATACAGGTAGCCTTGACTCTTTGACATCAAGAAGATTTATAGTGCCATCCATCACATTACTCCATCTGTCCCCTAATGCCCTATTTCCGTGCGCATCCGCCTTCTCTTTCACACCAGGCAGCAAGTCCCATGCAAAACCATCTTCGTACCTCAACCCACTAACGTTCAGCCACTTCCTCCGTCTCGCATCCAAATCACCCCATTGCGTCCGGTTTAGCACATCAAGCTGATCCCACTCGCGCTGTATGAGCTCGTCGTAGCGCGTGCGTGTGTTGAAAGAAGGCTGTTGTGGCTCGGGCGAGTTGATTAGGAGAAGTAGGATTATGAAGAAGAGAAAGGAGCGTGGGTCGCGGCGCACTTCCATCACGGTGGATGTTGTGTGATATTGAGGGCCATCGAGGCGTGTAGGTACTGGTGTTGTGGATTTAGGGTGCCTGTGACGGAACGGGTAGGGCTGGGTCGGGAGGGACCCACTCCGCAAGCTTGGCCGAGGTGGTCTCTGGGTGCGATATTGTTGCTTAGAGAACACAGCATGAAGGAATGCCCAGAGCAAATTAGAGTTATATGCTTGGAACTCGGGTTTGCTTCAAGATTATCATGAACTCGAACACCCGAGTTTCACTACTCGAGATCGAGACGGGGAAACAGTTAGTAAACTTGGTCGTGTCTTATTTCAGACTGAACTGCTTAGGACGTCTGACGATTTCTCCACCCGAGGCTCTTCTCACGCCCTAACCCGACGTCTGCTGCTTTCCGTAATGTATAGAACTTCAGGTAGCAACTTGATGATAAATGTGTCAACATGGCGCTTTTTACAATACCTTGTAAATCCAGCTGGTATTTCGTTGACAGAACATGAGTGATGATTATGGACACACAGCCGCGCTCAATGCTTACCCATATTGGGGTTCTGGCAGGCAGAATCCAAAAGATTACCATGCAGAACCATGATCAACGAGAACAGGTGAAGAGAAGCGGACTGTTGACAGAGGATTCTGTAAGTTCTGCATACATCATGTCTGGTCAATAGACAGTCAGGTTGGGGTACCTGTAAAGGTTGGTTGGTGAGTCTATATTTCATGTTCTCTCGTGATTTGATTGAAGTCAAATTCTGTTTGTATCCGACAATTGTGAGTCAGGCCAGAGAATCACTGTGATGCATATGGCTAGAGGAACTTTTTTCATCAAAAATAAAGATGTAAGTAAATGAAGTTCAGATGACCGGCGTGAAGCGGACTCATATCGCCCGTACTCATGGCTAAGGTGGTTTCAAGAAGATCGAAGACACAAAAGAGGCACAGAACAAGACTGGTTGTAGCGTGGTACTCACGGCTAAGATCGGTGTGCCGACGCGGTTGATCCTACAATGATTTGGAAATAAGATTTGATGACCGAATTGATGTTCTTGTCTCATGCATTTTGTTCTGCGCAAAATTAAGCTTAAGAGAAGCGCAGAAAGTGATCAGTGGGTTTAGCACTGGGCATTGTATCACGTGCGAGCCACTAGCGCCTGCCGCTGAAGCTTGGCCATAGCGATACTTTCAATCCGCATAAGTCACGACACAACAATGCCGTCAGACTACACAACAACTGGCGGTGGCCTGAAGCTGAAGGGCGCCGGTGTCGATAAAAAGAAGAAAAAAAAGCGGCCCAGATCTACTGAAACCGGCGAATCTTCCAATACCGCCTCGGATGTCGAGAAGCGCATTTCGAATCCTGAAGATGTGAAGTCACTCGGCCGTTCGCTGTCGCCCGCTATTGCCGAACAATCGATAAAAGAGAGTGGTGGTAGGAAGAAGACGGAGGCTGAGAAGAAGCACGAAGAGTATAGGAGGAAGAGGTTGGAGGAAAAGCTGAAGCGCGAGGGCGTGAAGACACACAAAGAGAAGGTGGAGGAGCTCAACAAGTACTTGAGCGGATTGAGCGAGCACCACGATATGCCTAAGATCGGTCCTGGCTAAGACCATGGAATGACGGCAGTGCTGCTGAGAACAGCACACGAATACATTACAGTAAACGTTACGACCACTCTGCAGCAACAATACAGGTATTCTCGGGGAGCAGGGCAATCAGACAACGGATCTTGTTGATTTTTGAAGGTAGCGTCTCAGAGACGTGCTTCGAATACTTCAGACGCACCTTTAGTAGGGGATATGGCAAAACTTGATCTACCACTCAATTTCATTACGACCTATTACCACACGGATCGGCTATTATTTCAAAAAGAACTTTAAACAGCCACCCTCAATACGTTGGCAATTTAAACATAAGAGATGGATACATGTAACTGCCAAGTCTAGTTTGAACGACACCTTGGTGCCTAAAAGGCATACATTTGACCAAATCGCTACTCCCACCAACGTCTTCGAGATTACTTCTTTACTTTCAGCCTTTTCTGTGGGCTTGCTGTCTCGTTCTGTGATTCCTGGAACAATCGCCAGTGCGGTCACCACAGACCTAACAAATAGCATCGCGTGCCTAGCATGAGACCTTGAAACACTCAATGGCTCACTTGAAAGCGAATTGGCAGGTGTGAACTTAGGAATGCGATTGGTATTTGAGAAACAATACATACGAACTCCAATTAGACTTTTGACCGCAGAAGAACGAAAAACAACGCTTAACACTCTGCATCAATGCGATGCCTATGGATATGCATTGACAGCACTTCCATCATATGGTGCCTGCGCAATAATACAAATGCGTCTTCTCAACGGCCCTTCCTCCGCTATCAGGAAGCAATGGGTACTCGGGACGTATGCGGGCCACATGGGGAGAATAGGAAACGAAGTAGTAGTAGTAGTAGTATTATATTGACGTCCAGGTACATTTGGCAATTGCCTTTACATACATTATCACCTCCCATGGGGTATTGGGGACGCGCCAGGCGCTAAAGCGGAGGCGGGTCTTGCGTGAGCATCTCCTTTTCAGGGGTGTATCTTGTCCTCCTCTCCTCCGTGCGAGAGTAAAAGAAACATGGAGTCAGTTTGCACGGTAGTGCCAAAGTATATGCCTGTGTGAAGGGGGACAGCGTTGCAATGTGCAAACGCTGACCGAGAGGTCAGGTTCTGTCCGCAAGGCGAAGGAAGTCAGCAAAGTCTTCAGGGCTGTCGAGCAACTCTTGGAGGTACGCGATACCCTCTTCAGTGTTAGAGGGTGGCCAGGCAGGCCGTGCAGGCCAATGTGTGAACCAGCGCCGCATACGCGGGCAGTGTACTAGGTGTTCAGGAGACTTGTTCTTTCCACATGAACATAGGAGTTCTGCATTGTCATGCTTGTATTTCCGGTGGTACCATGCAAAGTCGCCATGCCTTGTGCGTATGGCGAGAAGTTTGGCCAGTACAGGTCGGTTGAGAGTGAGTTCTTCAGGAGAGGTTGTACTGTACGGGAGCCTCCAATTCTTGTACCATTTCGAGAGGTTCGGTCTCTTGCCATTCCACCAATCTAGCCGCGCACCGTACATCTGTGTCCTCGCATCTGTCCGCAGCCCTGTATAGGAAACGAAGCAGCCGGTAGACTAGTTAATTTGGAAGCGCACGACGCACATGAGACATCTCACCTTGCAATAGAACCCACAGTCACAGAACTTTGAACGGGTGCAAGGAATCTGATGCGTGGTATGCAAGAGTCGTGGTGGGTAAACAGGAGGCCGAAGCTATCGACGTGATACAGGGGATGGAAACTCTCCTACAATACGACTCTCCAAGAAGGAAACCAGTCTCAGCCGACGTGTGTTGGCTAAGCTTCTTGCCATACGCATGATGCATGGTAACTTCGCGTGAGGAAAGGATAAGTCCCCTGATCATATAGTATACGGTCTGCAACAATATTAGCATCACTCTGCAATGAACTACTGTCTTTCAAGTTCGCACAGAAGCGAGGAAGATAAGAAACATCTATACTAGGATGCTGTTCACATAAAAACCGCCTCCGCTCTAACGCCTGGCGCATTCTCAATACTCATTGGAAGGTCACATTGTGTGTAAAGGGAACTACCAAGCGTACCGCGACGGTAATAGAATACTACTACTGCTACACTGACATAACCAGTCAAACATTGTGCCATACACATAATTGGGTGCACTTTGGTGTTTTAAGATGATTTTGCTTCATGGATCGAGCGCCAACGATGTGCAAGAAACACCCGCATCCCTGTGAATCACGAACGGTTTAGATCAGCCCGATACTTGTAAGATCGGGTTGAATCAACCCACGCAATAAGACCGAAGAATTGCTGATTCTTCTGAATATCAGGATGAGATAAGATCAAGATAAGATCAGATTATGATGTTGGTGAAGTATCTTGTACTCTTGGCAATTCACTCTTCCCCTTTCATGCCATGAGCATCAACACCATGCTTGATTTAAGTGAAGATTCAGGCGATTTAGCTAAAGTTTACCATGTGTGGAATGACCAGTACTGACATGCCTGCACGTCGACAATGATTCGTGTAGCGAAGGAGACTCGTGGCACGACACTTCGCAATGTAGGCTCAATAAATATCTGAAATGGTCACGTGAAAACAACCCGTTGAAACGGAGTGGAATAACCCTGTAAACCTGACGGGTAAGTGTGCCCTCTACATAGGTTAAATCAACCCGATTCGACGGGTTGTTTCAAACTGATCAACCGGGGATAATTCGGGTGATATAAACGTGTTGGATGGTTCGTAGGGGCACTACATGCCTGTGCTTGACACCGTAGCAAGTGAATGTTGCCAATTGAAGATAGACAAGGTCTTGTACATCGAAGCGTACAACGCAGCGATAAGCCCTAAATAAGATTTTATTGTCGAGCAACCTCAAATCTCGTACAACTCGTACATCCTCAAATGATAGTCGAAATGACCGGTTCCGAATCGGCCGACTGGGTTTCAAAGGGTTATCAATGCGCACCAGAACGAACAACAGTCAGATGATATAGCCTCACGATACATGGCCGAGGTTAAAGAGAACAGCGATGGTAGGTAGTCCAAGCTAGCATATGGGAGCGTCTTTCGCACTTTCTCGTTATGGTTTGTACCGACGTAGGCGGTCCGTGCGTGTGCCTGCCTCGCACGTTTCTCTCATGGCCCCACTACGGGCGCTAGCATCATCACCCCGATCCACTCCTTACGCGTCATGGCACATGGTTTAGAAGAAATTATGTCTGCTGCCTCGGAAATGTCCTTTTTGAGTCAAGTATAGTCTTCAAGAATGCAGCTGCGTACAGGGCAGTGAGCGGATAGGTGCTACTTCTCAACGAGGATATGCATTCACAGAGACGCTCAAGTCGTGGAGTATATATAACACCAGAGAAAAGGAGCAATGGATTTGGCTCATTCAATCTCACCAACTACGTCATGCGACATCTGGAACATTCATTCTTAATGTATGGTACTGCTGAGTCCTATTCTTTAACCATGAAGGCAAAACAACCTACTCTCATATTTACAGTTCAATATTCAAGGTCTTCCCAATCGGGAAGCTCGGGCTGCCGATTACGGCTAATGTCACAATTACTTTTGTGACCTTAATCCGGAAGGTTACAAGAGAATAGATGCAAGCCGCGACCACGTTGGAGAGTTTGCATTCAAGTGTCCGGGGCTGTGTCTGAAAACGACGCTCCTCTCCCCCTTTCGGCGATCGAGACCGATGAATGCTTTCCTTACTTCATATTCTTTTTAACACTTTAATCCCTAAGCCGCACTGGTGCAAGGAATAATGCAGTTGAAGACCACAGGACCAAGGATAGGAAACCACCTAACACGAGTTCAAAACTGCTATATGAAGTTGTGGACAAGCATATTGAACAGAAGTCTACCGGCTACGACATTCGGGACCCAAATTAGCTGGATCGGTTGTACGTACGAGACTATGGATCATGGAAGGTTGTACGATGAAGGATCCACTATATCAGTACAAAGAGCCTCAATAGAGATCATTATCAGCAACAATTCCTTACTCCCACTTCCCTTCTGAGGCCTGCTTATCGTGGCATCAAATATGATTTTCCCAGTTTTCGCTTCACTTGTTGGATTGGCCGCTTGCCTTCCATCAAACTCTTTTACTCAAGCGAGGCAATCGGCTAACAGTCTCGTTGTCACAAGGGTCCCTGACCATGTCCGTCCCTACATTGTGCGCGCATACACACTTGATGGTTATCGAGTGGGATCACAAGTTTATCGTTTCCCAGTGACTGGCCCCTCGTCAGACTATGCTTTTACATTGATCAGCACGGCTGCACCTGCCAGTACTGAACTTGGCGTACTTCCCCACGTGAGCATCAAGTTAAACAATCACCTCACAAACCTCTCAACTAACGACTGCATAAGACCCATGCGAAGCATTACGAGAACTTCTACTGTCTCCGTGGTCGCTATGCTCTGTGGGCTAGCAAAGACAATATTACCTCAGGTCGCATCCTTACACCAGGTGATTATGGTGCTGTTCCCCACGACACAACACATACATTTCAAATTTTGGACCCGTTCGTTGAGCTTGTCGGCGTGATACAACCTGGTGGTTTCGAAGATCTCTTCTATTTCCTCGCAAACGCCAACTACAGTTCCTCTACCGATTCGCCCTTTCCGCAAGGAAACTACTCCGATCCCGGCGGTGATTCCAGCCTAATCACTACACTCGAGAGCTTTGATGTATACGCAGCGCTATCCTTCAATCCGCCTACGAATTTCAATGCGAACGGTGCAATTGAGGAAAACGCAGTCTGGCACGATGGTAGGAATGCTCTAGGCAAGGACGCTCAAACACCTTTTTTCGTCGCTAAGGGTTACGGTCCTAAGTACCTTGCGGGTGACAAGGAATCTTCATACGCCATCGTTGAGCCCTTTGTCACAAGCCAACAGTCCAATGGTAACTTCACTGAAGGTACAATTACTTTATCGAAGCCGGTTTCTGGTTCTGAGTTAGCTGTGTACTCGCTGCCAGGTCACACCGCTCTTGAAGTTGTTGACGGTCTCGTCAGTGTTGATGTTGGAGGCTTTGAGGGAACAACAACACTGGCAATTGGCGATGTTGTCTTCGTACCTGCTAACACAACCTTCAAGTTCTGGGGCGAGTCGGCGTATTCAAAAGTCCTTTATGTTGGTGTTGGAGAAGATACATTGGATGCAAGGTTGAGGAAAAACGCAAAGGAATGGGAGTCTGCTACGTGGCCACAATAAGCTATGAGAGAATGCATATTTGAACGCAGTTCAGTCCTCGGTTTAGAAAAGGGTGGTTTCCTTAAGTAGCTATAAAGCGATATGTTAATGTGTCCGTCAATGCAGTGAGATCATTCAGGCGGGTAAAGCAGCCAAGCAAGGTATTGCTCAAGCGGACAGAAATTAAACTGTGAACAGTGCAGGGTATGGGTTAGGCAGGGCTAGTCACACAGCTTTACATGACCTACCTGGGAAACTTGCATCCAGTTGTTTACCAAAATTTCAGAACTTAGGAAAAATTTACAATTCTGGGGTGCTAATAACCTAGTGCATGGTCGTCCGGATCAAGGATGAGCCTCGTATCTTTCAATAGCATAGTAGTTAATCATGATACGTTTTGGTAGACCTCTTAGCACTAGTGCCAAAGTCCTTAAAAAGGAAAACGGGTTCTAACGGCGGTGCATTGATGAGTCTTGATTCTTCGATGTTCTATCTACCTTCGACACGTCGTCTCTTTATCTGAATGATGAGAGCCGACACATGAACTCTACACCTCTACGTATGTACCGCTCGTCCGTGTAAGAAGGAACATTGGGCATCATTGTGTAGCGGGACGTCAGGCATCATCTGTACGAAGGTATATTGGACATCGGTCCGATATACATTTGACATTGGTCTTCCTGTCTTATAGCCGACACCTTGCATGGCCGTTGTCCATCCTCATCTTGAGTTCCAACAATACGATTCTGTTACGGTACTAGAATGTTCCCCAGAGTGCTCACATGACCATTTTCGTGACTTCATAGAATCTTCCAGATTCTCATCAGCTATGTATACAGATCCTTCATAGGCCATTCATTCTCAATCAAGTCGGTTCTCATAGTCTATACAAGTACCATTGTAAGAGATTCGCTCCAGAACTGCTGAATTATTGCTGCGGAATAGGTCATTCAACAGTGTACAAATGCTGTAGCGATGGTAAAGCCTGGGAGTCTGACTCTTGAGAGCTCAGAGCCAGCACAAAGACGTCGTGCCCATGATGGGGGTAACAAACACTGCCTGTGGTGACACGGCGCAGAGTTTTCATCTCAACACCATGCCATGCAAGTCAACAGAAGATAGACTCGATTCTCCTGTAACTTGAACACAAGGGCATCTTTATGCCTATTCGAAAAAGGCTCCTGCTCACCCAGAGCCACTACTGATTCACCAGGGCACCGGCCCTTCATCACAACACAACGACTAGAACTGCAATCAGTTCCAATCATACCGACCGTCAGTCACTATGGCTTGACAACAGCCAAATTTGAGGCAGCCAGCAAAGCTTCACAATACCGAACACTTGAAGGAACGAATGGAGGACTGAGCTGGCACATCTTTCATATCGCACTTTCCTCTGCTTTTTGCTTTGCTTGCCTTGCTCGCACTGCATTGGCCCTTGGATTCCAACCCACATCATCCCTTTTGCTTTCATAGGAACCACTCTTATATGAGCCAATCACTTTATTAATAAAGATGTTATCTGCGTTTCTCATCTTCAATAGTCTAGGACTCAGATAGGACTTTAAACACAAAATCAAACCAACCAAGGCTATAGGGAAGAGAACTACAAATCTACTTTAGATCAGTCGCCCTAGTTTTCGCTGATAAGAAAGTAGGCCAATTTCACATGCGGCATTCGAAGTGAACAAGAGCCCAAAACCGTTGGTAATAGGAGATGTGTCTCCTATTGCTTCTGTCGGTACCACCAAGTATTGTACCGTTATCGCAGTACCATACGAGACAGAACTGCGCGGATAGATTGCAGTTTATACGGATCGATTAATCTACACCCCGCAGTGCATTAAGATACGGTCATGACTAACATTGGAAGGATAGAACCTCAGAATCTGAACCTACAACCGGCAAGCTAGCAGATGACCTAGTCGTTACTGCCAGCCCTTGACACGCAGAAAATTCTTGGTATAGCACAATACAATCTACTCTCTTCGATTCATCCCTTATACTTCATTCACTCCAAGAACAAAAGACCCGTTTAGTATACCCCAGAGAACGAGAAGTGTCAAGCTGTCTTTGAACCATTAAGTCTTTCATTTGGCCAGGCGCCTCCTCGAGATCCAAAAAGATCAGTCGCTTCACATCTTGTGTGTGAACAAGAGCAAAAATTGATTCGACCCAGACTTGAACTGGAGACCTTCAGTGAACTAACAATGTTAGACTGACGTGATAACCAACTACACCATCGAACCAATAAAATCCTTAGATGTTTTTCCTATCATTTGAATTCTTCTTTGTGTGTGACAAAACAGTAATCAAGCTACACAGTCACCTGATCACGGTTAGCACTTTGGTTGATTGATTTTCATTTAACCTCTATGGGGGTCTAAGGCTATATAAGACGAGATAATTAACTCATCAAGTAAGGTTTGGATGTTTCTAGGGGTGGTATTCTATGAAAGTACAAGAGATGATGTGGGTTGATTCCCATTCGGTTAACACTTTATCATCCTCTTTGTCGGACACTTCGAGAAATACCAAAAAAATACCACCATATCGCGTTTGGAGACACAATTGTAATCGATGTTTCAGAGTGAGACTTATACATACTCTAGTAACAGCAGCAATAGTCGATTTCGTTCTTAGTAGTTATTACTGTTTTTTTACCTGTAAGATCCAGGTGGCAATAACACGAGTAATCTTGTTTGCTAACTCTTTAAGAGAACAGTTCGGAACTCTCAATACTCAAAACTCACCAAATATTTTCCAGTAAGCCCTGAATTACGCTTTTGACCACCCGGTAATTACCATTACAATTGAGTTCTCTTGAGTCCACAAGTGTTACGAAACTGAACCGTGGCCAAGGCTGAATAGCAACTTCTGGTGACTCTGGTATATGCGCTCTTCTTCAAAGTACTTAGTACCCATGGCGCACAATTGTAATAATTGACTCAAAAACTACTTGCCTGCCGGTGTGAGGCGTTATTATCCTGCGTCCCAGTATAACAATGAGATCAAGACTGTGGTGGGACACTCTCTTAGGAACGAGCTATCAGAGCTCCTATCTTTTTTTGAGAGAGACATTGTTGTGGTGAGCGTGGTACGTTTGCTTGCAAACGACGTACTAGCATTCATTAGGGGTTATGGATGAGTGTTGATGTTCAACTGAAGACTATAGAGATATCGAGTTGGTCAAGACTACAACAGGTTGAAACACGAATGAGAAAATATAACGAAGACGGTGATGAAAGTGAGCAAATTGATATGCAAGAAAGACAAAGCACATTTAGAACATCCTCTGCATGGTAGTTCGGTCTAATGAATATTAAATCACTGGGCTTGCGCTTGGGTAGAGCTCTCAATAGCACTTGCCCACTATCTCACCCACGCAAAAACATTCATTTACCAGTCACAATTTGACGAATCATCTGCCAAAGCTGTGGGCCGAAACTATTACAGTCGCGTTCTTCCAGCCAATCGTTTCGATTTCCTTTCGTCATACGCACTTACACACACACACATCCACGTTTCATAACGTGCACAAGCTGTATCGCAGATGTCTGTGCCCCCATGCACGTTGGTGGCCCCTTGCACGCCAAATATCATGACTTAACTACAATGAGGCGATAGAGCCAGTTGTAGCAGCCATCATCACGAAGATCCATGACGAAATACTGGTTTTACGATTTCTATTGACTTATCTGTTGGGCACAATGATTACTGAGGCAGGAGTTTATCATAATTCCATTTAGGTAGCTGGTGATGAACCTTTTGGTTATGATGTTGGGGATGAAGAATGCTACATTCATAGGTTCAAAAGGTTCTAGTGACTCTTCGGTAAAGAGACTTGCCTGTCTCTTCTAGGGAAGAGGGAAGAGGGAAGAGGTCGTCACTCTTAATTGTGAACAGTCTCTAGTCTTACTGAGGAAGCTTGATAGCTTGGTCTGCTTCTTGATCAACCTGTATCGGTTTGTATGCATATTGGAAGTCCGTTGTGAGATAAACCTGGGCTTATTCGGCACCGAGAAACAGGCACTTAAGCTATAGTTGCTGCTAGATTTTGTATCATACACTTTGTAGGGTGTATTTCTTGCTCTACGAATACCTATATATATTTTACAAGCCTCCATCCTGATTGGAGCTTGAGCTTGGATTAAGAGAGCCTTGGTATTGCCGGCGAAAGCTGTAGCTCGCAACAGCCAGATGCCCCTTTGACAATGCAGAATGCTCAACGCCATGCGTACGATCCATCTTCTTGCAACCAAATCTATCTGCAGGCTTCAAGTTTTCCATTCACCTCAAAGAATGGCTAACAGGTCTTGTTCAATAGGGTTGTGCGTCATTGAGACATGAAGGGCGATGATGCTAACAATGTAAAGGATGAAACGCGCAAAGGGCGCACGGATATGATACAGCCTCGCCAAGCTCCTTAAGACATCAATGAGACCCCAGTGACACTTATTCGGTGCTTGAGTAGAGCCTTGCTCTACCCAGACTTCGAGTATGAAAGGTTGGAGTGGAGAACCACGTGGCGGTCTGACTTGTAGGGGCCTTGAGCAAGTGAAACGGGTGGGGACGACCCTGGTTTGTGATTTGATAGACACCAGCAAGAGGGTAGAGTTGCTGCCCAAGTTGATCACATATACTGATATTGAATCTCTACTATTCTGTAAAGTGTAGGGCCTGGTTTGGTTGGCTGGACACTCGATAACTCCTATATTCGCTGGTGAACCCACTGAAGACAAAGGAAAGGAAGCTTGCTGATGGTAGAAAAATGTTCCGACTCTTTTAGGGTATCGTTTAAACTTCAGTGATAGCAACAAGTGTCATCTTCGGCGCATCACTCTCCTCGTCTGCAACCTCGACTTCATCGCGTTTCGACTTCTCTCCTCCACCTGCAGCTGCACCGTTGGCGGCAGAATTTTGAGGAACGTTAACACCAGGGCTAACAACAAGACCAACGCCTGCCCCCTCTGAGCCCATCTCAATCTTGGGCGAATTCTTCATGGCTTCCTTAGCGTAGCCGAGAGCTGCGTTGAAACCCTGGAGATCCCGTTTAATCCACTGCATGGCATCTTCAACAGCTACCATCTGACCCTCGGCGGGTGTAGGAGCGCGCTTTCCAAGAAGTTGGTCGATTGTGCGGCGGAGATTCATTGATCTTTTGGCAGCTGGTTTCTCTTCAGCGGGCTTTTCTCCCTCTTTTGGCGGCTCCGCCGCAGGTGCAGCCGCCGGTTGTGTTTCTTGCTGACCTTGTTGACCTTGTTTCTGACCTTCACCACCTTGAGTAGCCGCTCCCGAGGCGAGCGTTGCCATTAGCTCTGAGGCTGATTCTTTAGACCCCAGCGAGATCTCACCGTCACCGACTACCAGGGCAGGAGAGTAGGCGCCAAGGTTGATGTTGAGCGGAACCGCCGAGACGGAGACAGCTGCAAGAACAGCGAGGAGAATATGTTGGGGAAACATTTTGTGGTTTCTGTTAAACCAAGGGATTTGACTAGCAAAATATTCAATACAAAGCAATTATGTGGTCGTTTAGAAGATTTTGCAAAAGGTCGCCGGCGACTGATTATTGTTGAATAAATGATTAGAAGTGAATGGAGTGACCAGACTGGAACATGGGAGAAGAGCATTTTTAAACGTCTTATATATACTGCAGCATCTACAGGAACGTTTGATGCATGCTATCCATCAGCCCAACCCCGCCAAGACCGTACGGCTGTTTGGGATGTAGTTGAAACTTCCGTGAAGCTACGCCAAGATCAAGCAAGCTTAACCGTGGCAGGCATGGCAGGACTTACCCTCTGCAGCCTTTCTGCCGAGCCTTTCTCGCTGTTTGAAGTCTGGTCAAAACTTTTGTGGTGCGGAACCAAGCACTAGCAAGCGTGAAGCTTATGGTAGGTGCAGTTGGGTCCACATGAAGTTCTTGCCAAAGTAGAGACCAGCTGGGTCTAGATCTCCGTAGACATTTTCCACTAAGGAACGATAGGTAACGGCACTTAGAGACTCGTGCCTTGTTGCTTTTCTTGAAGGCTGTTTCCAGGCCACTTATTTGGAAAAACACCAATGGAGACAAGTAGGCATTCGAGCACATCTATAAGTTGATTACCGTATATCGGCGAGTTCATCAGGGAATATTGTCACGGTACTGCGTTAGCTTTTGTGCATAGCCAAGCTTGAAGTGTAGCGACTACACCTGTAGGATAGCGATCAAGAATGCTTGGGGTTCCAAGGCTGTAGTTGTCCCGCTAGGTTGGCGTTGCCAAGTAAAGAAGGCACAAGAAGCCTGAATTGAACAGCTTTTGGATATGACCAGACGATGTCAACCGCATTCAGAGTAGTGCGGGGAGGTAATGAAGACCTCCTTAGCCATCGTTTCTCCACAGCGTTCATGTGGGGTTTATTGTTCCAGGAAGGTCAACTCGCCCCTTGAGCTTGAATTAGAAAAGCCTTTGCTGCTGCAGACCATGTGTTGTCCAAGTGGAGTTTGAAAAGCTTGAAAGGTTGAGGTAACCGGGATGGCAGCTTCGTAAACGCTGTTCGAAGTTTCAGTTGGGTGTTGCGCTAGGCATTCAGGCGCAAATCGACGTAGACCAACCCAAATCAGATAGCGCCTCGAACGAAGGTGCGACAATCCAGCTCTTGGCAGATTGGACAGCAAACCCAGATTGTGACCCCTCCGACCAGTCCAAGGTCTGAGTCTGTGCATCATTGGCGATGCTTATCGATGAATAGCAGGCGCAAGCGTAGGAAGCTGACGCAACCCAGATTTGGATCGTCTCACCGATCTTTCATCAACTCTAATATCATACAATAGCTTTTAATACAGGCTTCTCCACAAGTATAGGTAACAAAACAGTCTCAGGCACTTTGTGCGAGATTTTGAAGGCGTCAAGATGGCGTGCTGAAGGAATGATTGGCCACACATGTCAGGAAAGGTCGAGAACGTTAAATCAGCGACTCGTTCGACCGATATTGTTTACGCTCGTTCATCGACGAGAGCGACGGCCCGCGACTTGGAGATAACGCAATATTTGCAATGTATTGAGAAGCGTGACTGCAGTCCAGGTCGTTGGGAGTAGGTGACGACCACCGACACTGCAAGTGCGACGGCTCTCAGTAAGGATATAAAAGGGAAGCTCCAATGAGCTTGTGTAGATTAACTCAATCAATACACTTCACAAACCACTTTTACCTATGAGAAGGTCATGCCAATCTAATACAATGCCTTTTTTCCCAGGCATTAAACCGACCAGGCTGTAACGTGGTTCCCCACCGAGCGGCCACCCCCACCCACCAAAATCATACCTGTTACTTGTCTATTATCTTCCCACCACAACAGTGCACAAAATTGTACTGTGGCCTATATTATTAGTCAGAAGCGTCACTATCGTCTGGATCTACTATTTCTGTAGTACAGGTGCGTGTGTTGTGGCCAGGCTTACCGCAACGCCCGCAGTGCCTCTGCCTGCGCACCCCCTTTGCAGACTGTTCAGGTACCTCCTCACAACCACCATCCTTCTCAGCTATCAAATCTAGTACATTACCTATTGTAAGACTCTCTTCTGCCCGAATATGCTTTCTTTTAAGACTGCGCTGCTCTGTCATGGCGTCTATCGCCTTGCGAAGACCTGCAATTTCCCTAGTCTGCAACACCGAATTATGACCTCTGGTAGCTATGCCCTTAGCAAGCGAATCAACAGCCTGCAGAAGTGGTGAAATGGGTGATTCTCTGTGTTTTTGTATGCTCTCGCGAACTAGTGTTGTTTGGGCCTCTATCTCGAGCAGGTTGATTGGTATTTTGGATTCCCATGGAGTGTCGTGTGGTGGTGATGGTGTCGGCGTGCGAAGCACCACATCAAGCTTCGATAACACTCGCTCTGGGTCATGGGGATCCAGTCCGGCGCCTCTAAAGCCTACTAGAATACTATCTCTTGTAACTGTCTTATCAAAAGCGTTGCGGAAGGCTGGCAGGAAGGTCTCTTTCTTGACTTGCGTGCCTGAGTACCGTGACCAACTGTCTATCTCGGTGTAGTACGCCCGCTTCAAGGGGCCAAAACAACCCACGTCCAGCGGCTGCAACAGATGCGATGAGTGTGGAGGCATGCAGAGAACAATAGTTTTATGTTCCTCACAGTATTTGTCAAATTCCTCTGTGTTGTGGCTCCTGTGGCCGTCCACAATCAGCAAGCGGTACGCGCCCACAGTACGCTCCTTTGTGTGCGCGTCAAAGTGCTTCAACCACTTCAGAGCAAGCTCATTTTTTGTCCAGCCATTGGAACTGACCTCGATTGCCCAACCGCGAGGCATACCTGCGTACCAGCTCGATATAAGGACCTTTCCAGCAAAGATGATGAAGGGTGGGATAGCCCACCCCGCAGCGCAAATGCCCTGGATGATTGTGACCCACTCGCGGTTGCCTGGCTGTATCTTTTTAGGGTTGCTTCGGTTCCCAGAGGCTGTAAATACCATTTGACTTTTAATTACGTCCATCATGAACCCAGATTCATCGAAGTTGTGTGTGTCTTCGTCGAGGATGCCATACTTCTCCTTTGTCTTCTTCACAAGCTCGAACCAACGCGTTACAACGCGTGCATCTTCGTTCAGAGCTCGTTGGCGATCATATGGACGGCTACGTTGAAACTTGATCTTCTTGGTATGCGTCTTGAACCTGTCTACCCAATGCTTACCAACAGGTCCTTCACCGCGCGCAGCGAGTAGATCGTTGGCCATTTCTTCAACCATAGTTTTCGTAGCATCTAATCCTTTGGCATCTAGCTCAAGTATACGTGACACTATTAACTTCTCCTCTAACGCTGTCAATCTCTTTGAATTGGGCTCAGTTTCGGCTCGTGAACGCTGTCCAGCGCGTCGTCGTCTTAGCGTGGTTCGGGGGACACCAAAAGCTTTACTTGCATGTTTTATACTATCTAGTACAGTATCTTGGGTAGCCTGGATAGCAAGGGATAGCGTTCCTTCATCGTAGCTCCGTTGGGCATTGCGTTGTGGTGGCATTGTGGATAAAAGACAGATGATATAGAAAAGTTGGTTGGGGTGGCCACTCGGTGGGGGTGGCCGCTTACGTTAACGATGATGATACGCTGGATCGAAGCTTCTGCCTTGAGTTCCTATCGACACCTCGAGCATGATATCTGAAAAGCTTGCTATTTCAGCAGGTCAGGCGTTGAGGGTCCAGCGATACCAAGCATTGTCACTGATAGGGTTCATCTAGCATCTCTTGAACGATGTGAAGGTGGTGAGGACCCACTGCCCAGCTGCCTCCCCACAAAAAGCCCACTCTTGGTCGGCTTCGAAGAAGTCAAGCATCCTTGATAGAAGTAGACAGGTCTTTGGAAAAGGACAAGACTTTAAGCCCGACAATTACTGAAGCCAAGCCTCCGTAGTACCGCGCACCCGGTTTTGCGAGGAATCTAAAGATAACCAAGTACTCAGACAGATTCTGCTGCCGTCGGTGTAGTTCACGCGCTGAACCATCTTCAAAATGTTGATTGTAGTGCTCGAAGACCAAGCATATCGTTAGGTTCGCTCGTCCAGTCACTGATGGTGAATACAATCACGTTAATTGAGGCCATTTTGTTTCGAGCAGTCAGAGAAACTATCAGTTATAAGGAATGAACAAGTTTTTTTCTCCTCCGATGGTGTCCAGACTTAAGAGCAAATCGCCGGAAAGCGGATGATCCGTCGGTGCAACAGCCCCACCACATCATTCAAAAGCTCCAAATGGGAGGTTTTTTTTAAACAATTTTATGACTTTTGATAAGAGTTATGCGTAAGGTTGAACGTCAAACAGAAATTTGTGTATGTTCAAAAATGTAAACAATATATATATTGTTGATACGGCAAAGGTATCAAAAGGGGGTGAATCAACAGTTGGTACAACGAAAGTATAGTAGATGATTGATTGATTCTTCTACATGCTACGGAGG